>CABHPR010128773.1:16057-40549 GCA_902168415.1 Peromyscus melanophrys
TGTGTGTGTGTGTGTGTGTGTGTGTGTGTGTGTGTGTGTGTGTGTGTCTGTGTGTGCACATATAACATCTGAAGGGCTAAACATAAAGGGGCAGGAGGTATAATTAAACCTTGCCAGGTCTTGGTGATTGACATTACACAAAGCTACTGTTAAATTACACATATTTTAAGAGGGAGGTTGGCAATAATTATTAACAAATTAGCACAGATTAGTTTGTCAGATTAACTTGCAGGATGCTGAAACCTTGGCAATAACAACAAATGAAGTATTATGCCCTAACTTTAAACAAATCTCCAAATAAAAATGCCCCTTTAATTAAATAACAGAAAGTAAGGTTAACAATTTGAATGTGCCAACCTCAATCTAGCTTCTGTACACACACACACACACACACACACACACACACACACACACACACAGGCTTTTGAATGGTGCACTCAAATACTGAAACCTAAGACAATTTCACTGTGGGTATCCCAAAGTTATGTCAGTAATAATAATAATAATAATAATAATAATAATAATAATAATAATAACAGTTACATATGTACAGCATATATACATAAAATGAACAAGGAGGAGAGAAGCTGCTTTGAGACAGCTGATAAAGGTGGTAAACATCTACCTTTGTAAAAATGGACATGAGCCAGCATATTTTCCCCTGCTTGCTAACTGGCTCTAATAATTTCATTTCAGCTGAAGTGATTCATGTATATTCATGCCTGTAAAATGCTTTTTTTCTGTGTTGCATCTACTCCCCCCCCCCCCGCCCCCGCTCATCATCATCTGCTTTCCCTCACTCATCATTAGTGTTTGGGTTCCCTCCCCCCCCCACCCCTTTGCCTCTTCCTTGTGCCTAGATCCTGGGAGGCAAACCTATATTTGACTTCACAAAATTCTCCATTCTTTTGAGATGTTTAAATATGATATGTGTGAGGTATTTGTGGAAGTGCGTCAATGGAGTATAGAAGTTTAGGCTCTCTTTCCAACGTGTAACTTAAAACAAGTATTTTTCTATGTCAGCCTCAGTTTCCCCATCTATAAAATGAAAGAACTAAATATCATTATTTTCCAGATTAATTTCAGGTATATTCAGAATTCAGTAATTCCCTTTGGTGGACCAGACAGCCTTTGGGGTGGGGGTGGGGGGGTGATGAAATCCTTGGAGAAATGTTTTTCAGTGACTATGGATATTAATAGAAAGCTTGATTTACTTTATTGTCACTTTTAGGTGTTTTCTTTCATAAAGGATTTTAAAATATATGCATTTAGCCACCGTGGTACAATGTCTGTCGCCCACAGCTTCAATAATGGTTGGCGCAGGGAAAAGGGATTTTCAGATACGACATCGAGGGCTGCGAGAGCCTCAGAGTATAATTTCAGCATTGTCTGAAATGGAGGCTACGGAATCAGATTCACAGCGTCAGGGGGGGGTCAAGGGATTTTTTTTTTATCACCACCTGTGCTCCGATGAAACAGAATAATCTATCTTGCAGTGAGAAAACAAGGTACTTCCGTGGGTCTACTTTAAACACACAGCGTCTCCGTCCACGGCACATTAATACGGGGAACTACTTGAACTAATCCGAAGCATCCGCGGAACGTTGGGTAACTACAAAAGACCCTGGTTCTAGCCTTTCCCGACTCCTCCGCCCTTACCCCGAAGTCAGGACCTCAATTTTATGCTCTGTGCAGATTAGGAAAGGAAAAGTAGGTTTCCCACAGACTTTAGGAGGGGGCACGTCTCCCCCTTGCCTTAGGTCTCCAGGGGGGATCCTTTTATTTGTGCATCTAGGACCACCTGTTGCTCTGCCCTGACTTTTCTTCCTCCGCTGAATTCACGCTCCTTCAGCAAGTGCCCAGGGTGTGCGGTTGATGTCGCCAGAGACTCCCTAGAGCGCTCGGGCAGCTTTTCCGACAGTTCGGGGAGGGCAGGCAAACTTTGAAGGGAGGCTTTTGGGTGTCCAGAGAGGGCAAGGGTCAAGGCCGGGGGTGGGGGTTGGGGGAGGGGGCCGAGGCCGGCGCGCACGCCCCCGCACCCCTCCGCCGCCGAGCAGTCCCTACGTCACGTCGACGGCAAGCGGAGCTCCCTCAGCACGCGCCTGCCTGCCGGCGGTTGACTGCTAGCGCGGCCGGGGGCGCGAGGCGGAGACGGCGGCGACTCCATGGCCGGCCTGGGCCGCTGACACGAGGGGGGAAAGGCCGGCCCCTCGGCCACCGCGGGGCGACGACGGCGGGGGAAAGAGGCAAGTGACCAAGTGAGGCGCCCGGGTCCGCCTCGGGGCGCTCGGGAGGGGAGGGCGCCTTTGCGGGCCAGCCCGGAGCAGCACGCGTCTTGCGGGAGGGGAAGAGAGACGCGGGAGGTGCGGCGCGAGGCCGGGGGCGGAGGAGGGGAGCGGGCAGCGAACGGCCACAGGCCGCTGCTCCGGACCCCGTCTCGACGTCCTGGTCGCTGGGCTTCGCGCTTCCCTCCCACCCGCGGTGTGAAGAGCTCCCGGAGGGACCTGAAGCGGAACTTCGGGGTGAGGACGGAGCTGGGCAAGAGTCTGAGGGGAAGGCAGGCGAGGGCGGGAAAAGGGAACGTAGCGGTGCTGGGCCGGCCGAGCCGCTCACACTTTGGCCCCCCCATGGCCCCGAGTTTGAATGGCCCTCTCTGAGGTGGGAACCCCGAGCTTTCTGGTCGTCCGTTCGTCAGCTTTGGGCACCGCGGGGAAGGAGATGGGAAAAGGGGGTGTGAGTTCTAGAAAGATATACTTGAGCTCAGCATGAGGGAAATTTCCCACAAAATTTAGCCTTTGCCAAGCCTTTGGGATATTGTGCTGGTCATGCCAACCTTAGAATGTTGGCTTTTTTCCCCGTTTTCTGCCCCCCCCACCCCACCCCCACACCTTGACGGGGGATGGTTTTTGATTAGATAGCAGTCCAACTGCCTTTTAAATGTTTAAATCCCCTGAGCCCATGATTCACCTTTTATGATCCTGTCACCATTATTTATATTATTCTCTTACAGAAATAACCGTGGTCAGTTCAGCTGCTCTTGTAGAATTTGGTTTGCTTTAGATTTTAACGCCTTAATGCTTTGGATGTGGTAATAGGACATCTATTGTGTATTTAAAATACATACAGCTTAATTAAAATGCTAATAATTAGGGGCCCTCCAGTTTCCAGCTCAGCACCCTACACAGGCTGTAGACCCAAGCCCTTCAGCATAAAGCAAGGTTAATTAGCTCTTTTCAAAGCTGGACAACATTCATAGGAATAGATTCTGAGGTCTTAAAAAGAAAATTTTCCACTATTTTAGACCGCAGATAGTTTAGTTGTAAAATTTATTTTGCCAGTGTTTGTTTCCTTTTATTTTCATTCTTAAGAGCTGAGATAAGAACTCTGGGTGAATGGTTTGTATAAACAGACATATGGATTTGCAGCAGTCTGGGAAAACAGGCCACAGTCCTCTTATCAACAGTTAAAAGAAAAAGCAGTGGGTGCCAGAAAGGCAAGAATCAAATCATCTGGGTAGATTAGAGAAAAAAAGAATGGAGGAAATTATCCCCATTGCATGCTGAAGACCCATTTAAAAAAAAAAATTAGAGGACTGTAGATGATGCTACAAAATCACAGCAGAACTGCGTGTTTTAAACTAGTGAAATTCCCCATGCTTGCTTGCCATATAGTAAGCGCACATCACTTACTTATTGAATGTTCAAATGTACTTGAATGGAATAACATATTTTCATTTTTTATTGGAACAAACTTTCTGCAGAATGTCAGCACTTCATAAGTGTCATACTAATATAAATTTTATCCTTTTCATAGTAACTAAGGAAAGATTTTATAGTTCACCAGTGGTGCTTACCTAAATCTTTATTTTATCTCCCACTCTCTCTGTTCTGTATAGTCTCTGCTATCCTCACACTTCGTGCTGGTGGACTCCTTGCTGCTTTCATCTGTATTTTAAGACAGCTGGCGGTCTGACAGTAAGCATCAAGATTTTTTTCAGATCTATTTCATTAGTAGCCTTAGTAGTTTGAGATGGTTTAATAAGTGTGTGACCCTAATACTTAACTGAAAATTCTAACATTGTGTTGACAATGTAGTAATCATTAATTTTTAATAAATTAAAGTACAATTAAAGCTAATTCTAGTAACTCCCACCATACTCCAGTGAACAGGCCTAATGGATAGATGGCTCTTGTTAAAGTAAATGGATCACAAAGCAAAACGAAGTCAGGTTTCTGGGAAAAAGACAGGTAGGGAGGGACAGGGACTAATGGGGGAGGGAGAGAGAGATAAGAAATGTTGGTGAAAATAATCAGAATGCATTACAAATATGTATGAAATTGTCAGTGAACTAACTTAACAAAAAATATATTGTGCCCACAAGTCTCATTAGCTACAGTTTTCCCTGCTCAATAATCATATATGACTAACAACTACCATATTGAACAGTGGTAATGTAGAAGATTCTGACATTGCTGAATGTTCTTCTATTGGACAGCATTGTTCTAGAAATCCTGTTAGCCCAGGCCATTTCTTCAATTTGAGAGTCAAATTAAAACTCAGTTTTATTGAAGAACATGGTACAAGTAAACAAAATATTTCTTAGTAATCCAAGAAATAATTATGTAAAGAAGAGTTTGAGTAAATTGGGCTAAGTGAGGAGGGAGAGAATGGTGGTACAGTTAATCTGATTTGATCTTCCTTATTTAGGATGACAATGTGAGACCTATATTGAATATTTGTTAGAAAATTTCTTTGTTTATTTTAGAATACCTATTAAAATATGAATATTGTTTACATTTTGTAAAGTACTTCTATATAATAATAAAATTTAGTTAAAATATAGAAAGGAAAAGGAAAAACAGGTTTGGAGAGTGTCTTTACCATCACAATACCACAATCTTATCTCTTAAATTGTTATTAATATGCCATTTTGTGGTTTTTTTTTGTTTTAAATTTATTTTTTTTGTCTTTTAAAACATGGTTTCACATAGCCTATGTTAACCTCGAATTCTCTACTTAGCCAAAAGAGGGAGCTTGAATTCCTGATCCTTCTGCCTCTGTCTCCCAAGTACTGGGATTTGCCATCATGCTTGCCTTGGATTTTGCTTAACGTACGGATTAGGAGTTGAGTGATACAGCATGAAAGCTGCAAAAAATGGGGAGTGGGACAGGGGGCTTCAAAATTACCAAGACTAATAAGGATTCACATTTTCAGGATTAATATTTCGGTTCCAGAAAGCATTTTACATCTAATTTTTGTAGGTGGGGCAAATTCTGTCATCTCCTCCATGGCTCCCTTTTTTCTAGTTTTCTTTGGTTTGACTCAGATGCCACCTGCTGCATGAAGCTGTTTTCTGTGCAGATAAGCATACAGTTCTTAACTTTTTTGTATTATACTTTTAAAGTTAATTAAGATTCATGTATTTTTTAAATCTTTTTAAGTGGAGTTATTTAATTCCTTCTCAGTACAAAACAAATCGTTTGGAATATTTATTTGAATTTTTTTGTATTTTTCAAAACAGCTGCTCAGTAAATAATGGTCAAATTATTAACTAATGGTCAAATATTTCCCCCAATCTTCCACACCTTATAATATATGATAACGAAATTTAAAGTATATGAATAAATAAATAATTAACCTGATTAAGTTCTACTATTGCATTCTTAGGTATTGAAATTTTCTCTGCCCATTCTCAGAGATGGCACGCTTGTTTCGCTATTTCCAGGGAGATCCTGTTGTGACATCCTCTCCCACTGAAGTTCGTATGTGGGTAGAAGGTAAGATCTCTTGAAACATATTTTATTCTTGTCTCTCCATGTCACACTTCATCTTTTAGTTGACCATATTTTACAGACTTTTTGTACACAAAATGGCACTTTTCAGCCTTTCAGTGATGATGTTTCAGTATTTAAAGTTTCCACCTGATCTCTGTAACTTTAAGGACACACCATTGTATTTTCTGTAAATACATTATGAGAATAGTTTCATGTTTGGGGTGAGGATATAGTGTCAGTAAGCTTGCCTAGCATGTGCAAGTGCCAGGGTTCACTTTCAAATAATACATGTGATCACACATTCACATGCATAAAAAGTTTTCCTTGTTTTAATTAATGCCATTCTTGTGTAGATACTGGAATTAGTGTATTAATTAGAATTAAACCAATGTGTTAATATAATTAATGTAATTATTAGAAACAATGAAAACATTCTGAAATAATGGCAGCATATAAATATAGAACACTAGTTGATATGATATGCATTATTCTATAGAAAGGAAGAGGATAGGCAATGTAGGGGAATAAGTGCAATGAAAGGAGAGTTAAATGTAATTAATTTTATTAGTAATTAAAATTTATTACACTTTATATTTTTAACCATTGAGAGAAGTTTAAGCCCATCACATGGTGTTCACGTTAACAGATATTATGTGAATAATACATTTACTGAGAAAGAGAGAACCAAAGACGTCTTTCTTCAATTTTTGTATAACTATCAAATCAAAGAATACTCTGGCAAAATTGCAGTCAGTCCTTAGTATTTTTTTTAACTATGGAAACTCTTCTAAAGATAATATGAATCATTGAGATTTTGGAAAGTGTTCTTTACATAGTGATTGGTAATGATGGTTTAAGATATTCTGCTATGTAAAGTAAGTTGGATCAGGGAATATATAGATGAAAATAAAATATGTATAACAAATTACATTATTTAGCTATGAAATAGCTTTGATATGTTACTATTTCCTCATATTTAGTCGAGATGGTGCAATTATCTACCAATGAAAGTATGTAATAAATAATTTCAATTGTATCAAATTATTTTAATGCAGAAGCATTTTAAGTGAACACATTTGTTTTTTCACATTTAATACTATTGTTTATAATTTTTAATCTCTGAAAATGAAATTTTCTAAAGCCATTATAACTTTGTGTTTTAAGAAATAGCAACTTGGTTCCTACATATGGGATGAAATTTTAATTTCTTCATTGCTGTTTCTATCTTTGTTTCTGTGAATTATCTTCTTTTAGTTTTCATACTTTGAATTTATAAACTAATGAAGACAGTAATAATGTAAGAAGAAATTCCATGCTCCCTATGTTCCCATAACTTTTCCTTTCTTTCTCAGTACACTTTCTGTCAGTCATTCTAATTGTGGCTCAATATTTATATATTTATGAAGTCTTATTTTATCTATTCCTTATAAAATTTTAAATTATTTGAAGATACTGAGATAATGTTTTCTGTCTTTGTATATAATAATATATGACAATTCCTTATTAAATAGTATATGCTCATTAAATAATATTACTGATGATATAATAACGTTTTTTCCCATCTCAATTTTTCTATAATATTACCCTTACATCAAGACATGTTCAAGGTAGCACTCTTAGTTACCTCTTGTTTGATGATATGGGCATATTTTATAACAGTACTTGTAAAAGAAAGTAATTAAAATTAGTAGACAATGAATTATAGGCAACTGATTTTAATGTTTTTCATTCTCTCACCAAATAAACAAAGACCTTTTCCTTACTATAATCTTAGTTTGAGTTTGTCTGATTCATCATGTTACAAAATTATTGTAAATGTAAATGGTTTCTATTATATGAAGAGAAAAAGTAAATTTGACTTACAGGAGACCTTTCCCTCAGCTCTGAGAAGACTTGGGAGTTTACAGGTAACCTTTGTTTTAGAATGTTCCAATAACTTTAAAAAAAAACAAGTTAATCTGAGATTCTTACTCATATATAGTGCTACATATGTAAGTTCAGGTACTTGCATTTTTAAATTAAAATATAATTGCTTAATTTACCCCTCTTTTCTCCTTCTAGCTTTTCCTCCCCATATACCCTCTCAAATTTATGGCATCTTTTTCTTTAATTATTGTAACATATATGTTTATATACACATTTGGGCAGATAAATACATAAACACAACTTGCGCTTGGTATTAGAAAACCATTTAAGGCTTTGATCCCTTGGGAAGACGAATTCGCCCTCTTTTATCAGCCATTAATTGCCTATAGCTCTTGTTCTAGGGATGGGGCTCAGTGAGAGTTCCCCCGTCCATGTTGGCATGCCAACTCGTATTGTCACTGTTCTGGTCTAGTTTAGACATCCATGTTGTTGAGTTCATTATTGTGACTTGCCTGCCATATTTAGAAGACACAATCATGCAACAGATGTCCTGGCCCTCTGGCTCTTACAATTTTCCCCATCCTTTTTCTACAATGTTCCTTTAAAGGAAGTATGTGTAAGGAGTATGTTCTAGGTATATGACTGTATCACAGTCGTTCTCTGTATTTTGACTAGTTGTGGATTTCTAAAATGTTCTTCATCTGCTGGAAAAAGAAGCTTCTTTAATAACATCTGAGAGCTACATTCTGTGTGGATATAAGGATAAGAATTTAGAATACGTTTAAGAAATTTTCTGATTTAATAAAGTAGCTGGACTAGTTTATTCTCTAGGGTCCATGAACTCATTAACCATGGGTAGTTAGCTAGGTTCACAATACTAGACATGATTTCCCTCTTGTTGTGCAGACCTTATATCCAATGAGACAGATGTTGTTTACCATGAAGATATGGATGCCACTATTAGACCTTTAAGGTTATTTTGCCCTATTGGTCACTTTTGTGTTTCATAGGCATCACAGATGGATAAGACTATTGGTTACTTCCTTTTCTCGGTATCTTGTACAGTTCCTTCTGGTAATATGAGAGCTAGTCTTCAGGAAAGAGGCTTTCAGATTAGAGTCATCTCAAATCTTCCAAGTTTGTCCAGTGTCTGAACAATGTTGTCTTCAGGAATAAGGGCTTACCTTCAGTTTCTGGGAGACAACCAAGGGCAATAGGAATAGGCTATATTGTGTTGGTAGCATGTTGGACTCTCCTGACAAGATGAAAAGAGGCCTCTGGTACTTGATACTGAAACTTTTGTCTGTGGCTCTTGGGAAAAACATTATCATCCCAAGTTGCACAACTCCATTTAAACTATGTATGTGTATACACATATGCTTGTGCGCATTATGTGTAATTTTAGATAAATATAAAATAATACGATTCTCCATACATTTTTCAAATATTTAGTGTTATTTCTCTCTTCTCCCTTCCCTGTACCCCAATTAATGGCCTTCCTCCGTTTTCCCCATTTCTTCCTTCTTAGCACTTATACCCTGTTATTCCAGTCTCTAGAACCCCCTGCTCCACATGCTTGTTTTCTACTTTCCTTGTTTCTGTGGTTACTCCAGGTTATATACTCACATCTGAAGATTTGTACCTAGGATCCAAAAATGAGGACAAACATATGACACAGACTTTCTAGGTCTGAGATGCAACACGCAATATAATATTTTCTAGTTTCATTTTTACCTGAAAATTTTATGATTACATTTTTCTTTACAGATGAGTAGTGTCCCATAGTGTATATGAACCACATTTGCATTATCTGTTCACCAGGTGAAGGACATTTAGTCTGTTTCCATCTCCTACCTTTAGTGAATAGAGCACAATGAATATGGCTGAGCAAATATCTGTGGAGTAGGGTGTCAATTCTTTTGGGCCATATGTCAAGCTGGGTCATATGGCAGATTGATTTTTAGTTTTTTGGTAATTCCTCACACTGATTTCCAGATGGGCTGTACTAGTTTACGATCCGAACAACAGTGAATGAGGGTTCCCTTCCTCCAATATCCTCTCCAGTATTTGTGGTTAGTTGTTTTGTTGATCTTAGCATTTCTGACTGGGGTAAGATGAAATCTTAGACTTAATTTGCATTTCCCTAATTGCTAGGGATGTTAAACATATTTTTAGCTATTTATTAACCATTTTAATTCCTTGGTTTTAGAACTCTATTCAGATCTATAGCCCATTGTTTTGCATTCTCTATTTTTAAATTTTATTTTTTTTATTTTTTTTAAATTAAAATATGATTGCATCATTTTCCTCTTCCCTTTCCTACCTCAACTCTCAGGTATCCCACCTACTCCCTCTTGATAGCTAGTAACAGACATGATTGTCCTCCTGTTGGGTGGGCCTTAAGTCCAATTAAAGACCTGTTGGCTACCACCAAGGTATGAGTGCCACTATTGCACCCTTAGGATTTTTGTGCCTTTATATTTATCAGTATTGTTTATAGGCATTGCAGCTGGGTAGAAATGAATGGTGGTTGCTTCTCTTCATTGGAAAATTGTAGTATTAAAGCTAGTCCTCAGAGAGGAAGCTCTCAGGTCAGATATCCAACTTAGATCCTGTGGATCTTATGTTCAAAGTGCATGGTGTCTTCAGCAGTAGGAAGTTACCTTCCCCCTGTAGGAGGTATCCAAGGGCAAAATAATAGTCTGTATTTTTTGGAGGAGGGGTCTCTTGGACTTTGCTCACCAACAGTTCAAAAAGGGGTTTCTAATGGATAGTATTGGGATTTTTGCTAGACACTCTATGGTCCTTTGCAAAGTATTGTCAGTTCAAGTTTAATAACTTAATTTGGATTGCATATGTATATGCGCACACACAGACTTACATGTATTATATATAATTTAGCTAAATAGATAATAATATGATTTTTACAGCCTTTTCAGACCTCCTTAGTGTTATTTTACCATGTTTCTTCCCTCTCCTTTTGTATTTACTTCCTCCTACCCCAGTAAAAGTGCTTCCCCATTTTATGCACTTGTGACTTCCAAATTACTTGTAACCTTGTATTCCCCTCTTTAGTGATCCACCCCACCAAGGTCCCTTTTTACTTTCCTGACATCTATGGTTACTCCAGGCTGTGTACTTACTTACATCTGAAGATATGTTTAGGTCATACACACTCCCCCAGGTTCTCTAAGATCTATCTTCCCCTTCCCTAGCCACCCAAGTTTATGTTCTCTGAAGTATTTTATTAATTATTTAAGAATTTCATGCAATGTATTCTCATACCCAAGCTTCATACCTCCCTCTAACTACTCTAAGGTCCATTCTGACCTCTGCACTTTCAAATTAGTGTGCTCTTAAAAACAAACAAACACCAAAAAAAAAATCCCCATTGAGTTCAATTTGTATTTAATGTGAGGATATATACAGTGTCTTTCCATCAAGTTCTGGTGGACAACCAAGAGCAATGGCAACAGGCTTTATTGTTTGGGGGAGTCTCTAGGCCTCCTCTGACCCTTGAAGTAAAGTATCTCATACCTGGCATTGGACTTTTTTGGTAGTTTATGGCTTTTGAGGTGAACATAATACCTGAATAGGGTAACTCCCAATTAAAATCTCATTATATTAGGAAGCTTAGAAAATAGTAGGCTTCCATGTGTCCATATGGATTTTTCAAACATCTTAGTGTTATTTATCCACCCTCCAACACCCTCCTTTACCCCATCCTACCAAATATTTTATTTACATAAGCCTTCCTCCTCTTATTCCCCTTTTCCCTTCCTATCCCCTGTATTCTTTTGTCCTCCTTCCTTAAGATCTTTGTTATTCCTGCCTACCAGTCGTTTCTTTTTTTATTTTAATCATTCTACAGGTACTCCAAATTAAACACAAAAATGTGAGTGAGAACTCACTCAGTCTTTTCCAGCTCCATTCACGTGTGAATTTCATAATTTCATTACAGTTGAGTAAAATTCCATTGCATTTAGGTAACACATTTTCCATTAAACATTCATCAGTTGATGGGCATCTAGTATTTTTCCATGTCTTAGCCATTGTGAAGAATAACCATGAACATAGATGATCATGTGTCGTTGTAGTAAGAAATATTCTTTTGGGGGCAAACAATGACAATAGCAATATCCTGTAGCATTTTGGGAGTCTCTTGGGCAACTCTGAACATCTCAAAAGAGGACTTCTCATATCTGCTGTTGTGTTTTTGTTAGATGGCCTTTCATTCTTGGAGGAAGCATTGTCAGCCCAAATAGGGAAATTTCATTTACTTTGATGTTTATACACTGATGTATATGCATTATAGATATTTTACCTCCTCCTTCCTTCTTCTAATTTTTTCTACCCTCCCTAATTATAGTCTTCCCTGTTTTCCCAGTTTCCCTCACCAGACCACTTGTATCCTGCTGTTACCCTCTCTGTTGCTCCCCCCAACTCTCCAGACTTAACAGTGATTCCTTTTTACTTTCCTGTTTTCTGGAGTTAGCTCAGGATATATACTTACATAGAAGATTTGGAGCTAGAAGCCTCAGATGAGAGAAATCATGGGAAATTTGTCTTTCTGGGTCTGCATTACTTCAGTCAATATAATCTTTTCTAGTTCCACACATTTACCTGCAAATTTCATGATTTTATTTTTCTTTACAGCTGAAAAGTATTCTGTAGTGTATACATTCCACATCTTCATTATCCATTTCCCAGTTGAAGGACATGTAGGTTGTTTCCATTCTCTAGCTATTGTGAATAGAGCATCAACGAACATGGCTGAACAAGTATCTATGGAATAGGATATCTAATTTTCTGGGCACATGCCAAGGAGTGGTATATCTGGGTCATAGGCTAGATTTTTCTTTCTTTCTTTTCTTTTTTTGTTTTTTGTTTGTTTGTTTGTTTGATTGTTTGGTTTTTCGAGACAGGGCTTCTCTGTGTAATTTTGGTACCTGCTGTCCTGGATCTCACTCTATGGACCAGGCTGGCCTTGAACTCACAGAGATCAACCTGGCTCTGCCTCCCAAGAGCTGGAATTAAAGGCATACGCCACCACCACCCAGTGGCTAGATATATTTTTAGCTTTTTGAGAACTCTGCACACTGATTTACAAAGTGGCTGAACCAGTTCACTGTCCACCAACAGTGTATGAGGGTTCCCGTTCCCCCATACTCCTACAGCCTTTATTGTTGTTTTCTTATCTTTGCCATTCTGACTGGGTTAGATGAAATCCCAGTGTTGTTTTGATTTACATTTCCCTAATTTCTAGAGAAAATGAACATTTTTGAGCTATGTCTTAGTCATTGGTTTTTCATCATTTGAGAATCCACTGTTCAGGTCTCATGGCCATTATTTGGATGGGTCATTTAGTTTTTAGACTTCTTTATATATTCTGGATATTAATCCTCTGTCAGATGTATAGATAACAAAGAATATCTTCCATTTTGTGTGCTTCCTCTTCACATAGTTGTTTTTTTTAGCTGTGTGGAAGCCTTCTAGCTTCACGAAGTCTGCTTGTCAATTGTTGGTTTCAATTCCTGGGCAAATAGAATTTTATTCAGAATGTCCTTTCCTATATCTGTATCATGTAGGATACTGGCTATTATTTCTTCAGGTAGTTCCAGTGTTTCAAGTTTAGATCTGTGATCCATTTAGTGTTAGTTTTGTGCAAAGACATAGAAACAGGTCTAATTGCACTCTTTATCCTGTGGACATCCAGTTTCCTTAACATCATTTGTTGAAGATGCTTTCTTTTCTCCAGTGTGTTTTTGGCGTCTTTGTCAAATATTAATATATCTTGAGATCTGAAATGATAGTCACTCCATAATTGTCCTTTTTATTCAGATTTGGCTATCTGTGGTATTTCATGGTTCCATATAATTTTTAGGATAAAGATAATTTCTATTTCTGAGAAGAATGAAATTGGAACTTTGATTGGGGTTCCATTGAATCTATAAATAACTTTTGGTAAAATGGTCATTTTTGCAGTGTTAACTCCACAAATTCTTGAGCATGGGTTATCTTTCCATTTTTTAGTCTCTTTATCTTTTCTTCAGAGGCTTAAAAGTTTCACTGTAAATGTCCTTCACTTCCTTGGTTAGATTTATTTCTATACATTTTTATTTCTTTGAGACTAATATGACTTGGAATGTGTCCATGATCTCTTTCTCTGTATGTTTGTTAATGGTGTATAGAAAAATTATTGATCTGTGCAAGTGGATTATGTATACTATCACATTGATGGTTCGTTTATCATTTCTAGAAATTTTCTGGTAGAATTTTTGGCATCTCTAATATATATCATGTAATTTGCAAATAGTAATAGTTTGACGACTTCTTTTTCTACTAATGTCCTTTTTTGCCTTATTGTACCAGCTAGTGATCCAAGAACAATATTGAATAGGAGTGGAGATAGTAGACAGCCCTGTATTGTTCGTTACTTCAGTGGGATGGCTTTATTTTTTTTCTCTGTTTAGGATGATATTGGCTGTGGGTTTCTCAAATATAGTTTTATTATGTTAAGATAGGTTTCTTGTAGCCCTACATTCTCTAAGACTTTTATCATGAAAGCATGGTGGATTTTTGCCAAAGGCCCTTTCTGCAACTTTTGAGATGATCATGTGACTTTTGCCTTTAAGTCATTGTGGTTTTTCACTTTTATTGATTTACCTATGTTGATCCATCCTTGCATTTCAGGAATAAAACCATCTTGGTTATGGTCTATAATATTCATTATGTATGTGTGTACTCTGCAAGTATTTTATTGATCATTTTTGAATCTGTATTCATTATGGTTACTGGTCTATAGTTTTTCTTTTTTGGTTGTTGTGCCTTTGCCTGGTTTTGGTATTGAAGTGACACTGGCTTCATTGAAGAAGTTTGGGGGTGCTCATTCTGTTTCTCTGTCTTAGTCAGTGTTCTATTGATGTGAGAAACACTGTGACCATGCAACTCTTATAACAGAAAGCATTTAATCAGGGCTTACATACATTTTCAGAGGTTTAGTTCATTATCATGACAGGAAACATAGAGACACACTGGCTTACATGGTGCTAGAGTAGCTGAGAGTTCTACATCCAGATTTGTAGGCAGCAGGAAGAGGCTAGTTTTTGACACTTTTTAGTTGGAAGGCTTTTGATTACCATCAATCTCCACATTTGTTATGGGTCTGTTTAGGCTGTTGATTTCTTAGTTTAATTTTGGTGGTTTGGCTGAATCTATAAATTCACCTTTTTTTATGTTTTCCAACTTAATGTAGAATAGGTTTTTAAAATATTTCCTTGTAATACTCTGAATTTCTTTGGTAGCTATTGTAATGTTTACCAGTTCATTTCTGATTCTACTAACTGATGTCCTTTCTTTTCTTTTGGTTAGTTGGGCCAGAGGGTCTGTCAATAGTGCTCATTTTCTCAAAGAATCATCTATTAGATTTTCTGATTCTTTGTAATTTTTGTTTTTACTTCATTCATTTCTGTTCCAATTTTAATTATTTTTTGACATGTACTGGGTATGAATTTGGTTTGTTCATAGATTTCCAAAGTTTGGAGTTGCACCATGAAATCATTTACTTGTGCTCTTTCTGATTTTCTATTATGAACACACAGAGCTATAAATTTCCCTCATAAGACTGCTTTCAGTGTATTTCATGATTCTGCCTTGTTGTGTTTTCATTTTCATAACATTTCAGGCATGCTTTGATTTCTTAGTTTACTTTTGGCCCATCCACATCATTCAGTGATGATTCTTTTAATATCTATTAGTTTGTGTATTTCATAGTGGTTTGTTGCTATCAATTTTAGGTTTATTGCATTTTATTGAGAATAGACTACAAGGAGTTCAGTCTTTTTGAATTCATAAAATTCTAGTCTATGTCCCAGGTTGTGATTTATTTTAGAGAAGGTCCATGTACTGCTGAGTTGAATGTGTTTTCTTTGGTGTTTGATTGGAAAAGTCTTTAGATAACTGTTAAACCCATTTGATATATATCGTCAGGTGATTCTGGTGAATCTTTGTTTATTTTTTTGCTCAGAATACCTCTATATTGTAGAAAGTGGTGTACTGAAATCACCTAACTTATGGATTGATGTTAATCTATGCCTTTAAATCCAGAAGTATATTTTCTATGAAATTGAGTACATCAGAAAAGTTTGGTAGATATGTTTAGGATAGGAATGTCTTCTTGGCTGTTTCTTTGATTAGAATGAAATGTTTCACTATCTGTTCTTGTTAGTTTTAGTTTGAATTCTATTTTGTCATATATTAGGATAGTAACACCTATTTGCTTCCTGGTACGATTTGACTGGGGTAAATTTCTTGCCTACCTTTACAGCTAAGATTTATTTTGATAGACAAGAGACAGATAGATTTGTTTCTGAATCCGTTTAGTCAGCCTGTGTCTTTTGATTGCATTATTGAGGCCATTTATAACGTAATTGAAATATGTGTGTTAATTGTGGTCATCATGGTGTTGATTTTTGGTGGTGGTTTTTGTGTTCTCAGTGGTACTTTATGCTTTCGTAATTATGGCTTCATATTTCTCTTCATAGTCTCTTGGCTGTGCTTACTTCTTTATTAATCACAAGATATTCCTTCCTGTATTTTCTTTAGGTTTGGTTTGTTAAATACAATTTTTTAGGCTGTTAATATTGTGGAAAGATTTTCTTTCACCTTTAACTATGGTGGATATTATTGTTGCATATATTGGTCTAGCTCTGTTTTCATGGTCTTTTAGGACTTGGAATGCATTTCTCTAGGGTCTTCTGACTTTGAAAGTTCCCATTGAGAAATCAGTTATTGTTTTTATGGAGTTTCATTTATATATGACTATTTTTTTCTCTTGAAGCTTTCAACGCACTTTCTTTGTTCTTTATACTTAGTGTTTTAACTGTGGTATATTGTTGGATTTTCTTTTCTGGTCATTTGTTATTATATGCACTTCTATCT
Organism: Peromyscus melanophrys; assembly: GCA_902168415.1. NCBI lineage: Eukaryota > Metazoa > Chordata > Mammalia > Rodentia > Cricetidae > Peromyscus > Peromyscus melanophrys. The sequence goes on from CABHPR010128773.1 coordinate 32,639, forward strand.
GTTTGGCTATGTCTTTTTTCAGTTTAGCGAAGATGTCTTCTAAGATCTTTTTGAAGATCTGGTCTATGCCATTGACCTTGGATTCTTCTCCCTCATCTGTGCCTCTGATTTGAAAGTTTGGTCTTTTCATTGTTTCTCATATTTTCTGTATGTTTCTTTTCTGTGTTTTGAAGATTTTCTTATTTTTTTGTTCATTTTATCTAGATCCTGTGTTTTATCATCAAGCCCTGCCTGATACTCTATTTTCTACTTGATTCATTCTACTTTTAAAGACTTCCTTTGAATTTTCTAGTTAAGTTACTGAATTTCTTTTTTTTCTTTCTTTTTTTTTGTTTTTTGTTTTTTGTTTTTAGAGACAGGGTTTCTCTGTGTAGTTTTGGTACCTGTCTGGATCTTGCTGTGTAAACCAGGCTGGCCTCGAACTCACAGAGATCCGCCTAGCTCTGCCTCCCAGTAATGGGATTAAAGGCGTGTGCCACCGCTGCCCGGCTGTTACTGAGTTTCTTAATCTCATCTTCATTTCAACTTGACTCTTCTTCATTGTTTTGATCTCTGTTGAATTATGTTTTCAAGTCCTGGATTGTCTTCATCATTTCAATTAGCCTTATGTTTATGGTTTTTTGGGCAACACACAGACATTTATTCCTCTTAAGTTCTTTCTCCTTAATTTCACTGAACTGTTTCTTTAAACTTCTTGAATTCTTTGATAAAGTTTTTTATTCTCTTAAATTCTAGATCCAAATGATTATCTATGTAATTCTCATTGACAAACATTTCTATAGGATGGTAGGTTTGGGAGGAGAGATACTGGCTTGATCATCCATATTCTTTGTATTTTTGCAGAGAGATCAGTGCATATAGAATACTTTTGTTAATTCTGTGTCTGATATGGGCAGAGAAGTTTTGTTGGTTCTGTGTCTGATATGGGGCAGAAGAGAGTATGTGCTAGCATGTTCAGGCTAGAGGTAGAAAATGGCATAGGCGGTATGAAGTCAGGTGGACAGAGGGGACTGCAGTGGTGTAGCTGATGTGTATCCTGGTCCAAGCCTAGAATGTAGGGATAGAACTGGCTGGGTTTGATATGGTATGGGAAATGTCTATGGGTTGAGGAATAGTCAGGGTTTTAGCATAATCCTGGAGGATGACTGTTGTGCTGGCCGGGGTGGCCAGATTAATCAGGGGAACTGGATATAGGACCCTGGATGTATCTGGAGATTTGAGGATGGTATATGGAGGGGGGGAGGGTTAGGAAGACTCAGTAGGCTAGACCCTGGGGAAGGATGTCCAATATCTGGCTTGATTAAGTCACAGTGTTTTAGTGAATCTGCCTCCCTTGAATAGTTTTCTCCATCTTAGCTGGGACTGTGTAGGCAGTTGGAGATAGAGTTTGACATTTCTTTTCCACCATACTGAAATCTAGAAAAGGTTCAAGTTGAGTCTTTCTTCTCATGATGTCTGTTATTTTTTTTTGTGTGTGTGTGTCTTCATCAATTTTCTGCTGTGTTAGTAAAATTTTAAGAAAATCTGTAAGAAATTGGACTGACTTAGTTTGGTTTAAGATTTTGTTGATTGGCATCTGCAAATAGGGAAAGCTTGACTTCTTCCTTTCCAATTTGTATCCCCTTAATCTCCTTATGTTGTCTTATTGCTCTGGCTAGAACTTCAAGTACTATATTGAATAAATATGGGGAGAGCGGACAGCCTTGCCTTGTTCCTGATTTTAGTGGAATTGCTTTGAGTTTCTCTCCATTTAATTTGATGTTGGCTATTGGCTTGCTGTAAATTGCCTTTATTATGTTTCGGTATGTTCCCTGTATTCCTGATTGCTCCAAGACCTTTATCATGAAGGGGTGTTGGATTTTGTCAAATGTCTTTTCTGCATCTAGTGAGATGATCATGTGGTTTTTGTTGAGACCAAGGTTGGATAAAGCACAGGGACAAATAGCCAAATGAATGGAAACACATGAACTATGAACCAATAGCTGAGGGGCCCCCAACTGGATCAGGCCCTCTGAATGGGTGAGACAGTTGATTGGCTTGATCTGTTTGGGAGGCATCCAGGCAGTGGGACAGGGTCCTGTGCTCATTGCATGAGTTGGCTGTTTGAAACCTGGAGCTTATGCAGGGTTGCTTGGCTCGGCCTGGGAGGAGGGGACTGGCCCTGCCTGGACTGAGTCTACCAGGTTGATCTCAGTCCTTGGAGGGAGGCTTTGCCCTGGAGGAGGTGGGAATGGGGAGTGGGCTGGGGGGATGGGGAGGGGGGCGGGAGGGGGGAGAACAAGGGAATCCGTGGCTGATATGTAGAACTGAATGGTATTGTAAAATAAAATAAAATTAAAAAAAAGAATTATCAACTAAGAAAAAAAAAGATTTTGTTGATTGGGAAGTTCAAGTGCAAAGTGTCAGTATCTGACATTTTGTATCCTTCTATGATAGAAGGCAGAAGGGCAAGTGAGAATGTGAAAGGAAAGAAAAAAATGACCTAACATCTTTGTTTGAGAAAACCATCCCCACATTAACTACTTCAGTTCTGTAATGATGGTGAAACCACACTACACAGCATTAATCATATTTTAATATGAGTTTAGGCATTTTATCCCCCTCCTACTTCATTCTTTCTCTCAGGCTTACTTCTCTCTTTTTGTTTATTTTGATGACAAAGCCTATCGCTACTTGTATACTAAGAACATGCCATAAAATCCCCAGGTACAATATACAAATCATATCCCCAGGATAATAGATTATCTTGATTTGTAGGCCTGTTAAAAACAGAATATTTTGACTTATTTCAAAGTCTGAAATACAGGACATAGATAAAGGTTTCTTGATGCCTGATACTGTTCAAGTATATCACACTTGTTGCTATTCTCTGATTCATAATATCTAGTACAGAAATCCTAGGATTTCAGAATCATTTTAAAATTTCTCATGTGAGGACTGAAGAGATGCCGTAGCAGTCAAGCTCTTACATAGTACATGAGTTCATTTCCAGCTCCACACCAAAGAGCTAATAAAGGCATGTATCTGCAGCTAAACGGCATTCTGAGGCCTATGGTTTCTGTAGGCACCTGTACTCATGTATACGTACCTACATTCTGACACAAACTGTGTACAAATAATTGTAAATGAAATAAATTTTACCAAAAAATTCCCATATTATTTTATGAAATTGAGACAGTTTTATATTGAAATGTCTCTGCTTTATCAAAGTGACCATATACTATATTAAGATCATGAACATTGAAATTAGGTAAAAATTCATGTTTCTATGTAACAGCAACTTTGAAGAGCACTAATCATAATTTTCAGTGAAACATCAAGAAAGATTTATTTGTGTTGCAAATATGAATACCATGTATAAGAAGGAAAAAGAGAAGGAATTATTTCAGTACATGAAGAAAAGTCTTTCATAATAGAAGGTGTGTATCTATCATTGTAAGAGGTGAAAATATGTCCAAAATTAATAATGAATATTTTTGTTGATTCAGTTTAGAAGAAATACAAATGTAACTTAAAGTTTTACTTATATGTAATTTCTTCATTTAATGTAGACTAGAGAGCTGGTGGGAGGAAGAAAGATCAAAAACATGAGAATAAATGCTGTTTCTATGAGTTGAGCTTTTCAGTATTCTCATCATATAATCTCTGACAAATCATTAGAACATTTTGATTTTCATTAAATTAATATATTTGTTATGAATATTTGACACTGACTGAATTCCCCTAATTTCTTAAACTCCTGGCACTAGAACATTGTCAATTCTTGTTTGATCATTTTCCATGCCTGTGGGATATAGTATGTTATATGTTAATTTTCTATAAGGAAAATTTTAATTTTATAGAGATATTTTAGAGGAGTCAGAAATACAAAACCCAACTTTTTGGGGTGACATTTTATTTGAAAAATTGTATCTTTTTAAATTTAATTTCATTTTATTAACATTTTTTCATTCATTTTACATACTGACCACAGTTTTCCCTCCCTCCTCCTAAATACAAAATACCTTACAGTGATGTTTGAGGATTTGTATACATATATTACCAAGCATGGACCTTCCTTGTAATTTCCAGCTCTAATGTTGATGTTATATACCACAAGAGTTTTAATTTAGTGAATGTTATGCTTGTTAATATGCATGGATTTTTCAATATTGATACTTCAGTTTTGAAATGACTTAGACTATTTCTAAAATCTGTAGTTAACTAGAAGCAGCGTTTTATAATAAAGGTAATACTTCTTTTGGTATTACTCATTGACATGAAGTTCTGATGGGATGCCTTTGTTTTTATTTATTTAATAAACATGTTGATGTATTTAGAACTATTAAATTAATATGTGTTGTGTATTAAAAAACAGCTGAAAAGAATAAACGAATAAGAGTAATTCATAAGCTTTGTAGTCCATTTACCAGAAGCAACTTTTTTATATGCTTCTAAGTAAATTTACATGCATAAACATACAATTCATGAGCTTTGTAGTTCATTTACCAGAAGCAACTTTTTTATATGCTTCTGTGTGAATTTATATGCATGAACATACAAAATTATATCCTTTTACTTTTATAATATTGGAAGACCCAAGTGTCATTTTCAAAGTATATTATATTTCTGTTTGTTGGCAAAAGATAATTTGCCTCTACCAGTGGTTAGAATGTGAAAAGATTTTACTGTAGGGAGGAGATAGAATTTTCACTATTTTTCTAACAAATTATGTACCAAATTCACCGTGAAAGTGTTATTTGCAAAATGTATCAAAATAATGATCAAATCTATTTCCTTTATCTACTTTTTACACATTATCTCATTCAGTATTAATTTCATAGCATAAAACTATATGTAGAACATGGTGTTTAGTACTAAAAGGGACTCAAGAAGAAGTCATATAGAATTTTTGTATCAGTTATGCTTCATATTTGGTTATAATAAGGGTAAGGAATGTTCCCAGAGAAGTACTATTGAGAATATTAAAATCCCAATAAAGTTTTTGAAAGAGTCTATGCTGTCATCTTTACATTCATAGATGCCACAGATAAAAGTAAGTGGCATGGAGTACTGAAAGATTTAAAATAATTATGGGGCAAATCATACAGACAGCTAAATACTCTAAGTGATGTGACTATACCTATGCGTTAGTTCTAGATTTGCTACAGTTTGACTTTGGAATTTCCTTTAAAGATCCATGTTAAAACTATGACCTTTAGAGGTATTTGGAAGTAAATACTGGGAAGGGGTACATAAAAGGCAGTCTTTCAGGCTATGAGAGCTATGTCTTTGTGGGTCCCCTGATCTTTTCCTCTACTTTCACTTCCTGGCCACAGAATGAGCAGTTTTACTCTGTTACACACTCCCTACTTTCTCTTTTTTTATATTTGTTACAGCTAAGCACATATACACATAAAGGTGTCTAATACAAGTCCACTATAGTGTATCATGAACTACCATCTTCATAGGAGGAGTTAAAGTAATACATCAACTCTTTAACAATGATTTTGGAAGGCAGTTTCTAGCATTTTACTGTCCTTCTAATTCAAAGTTGAGGCCCTAATCACCTTATTTCTCATGGTCTCACTATAATAAAAATTGTAAGCAGACTTGTTTTGTACCATTCATGGCATTCTTATTTTTAGTCATGTTACAGTGCGGAAGTTTATGATTTTCACAAGTTTGTTGTAATAACAGATGGAAGAAGGGCGGAAATAGCAATTTTGGAATTAGATTCACTCAATTTCTCTTGTAGATTGAATTCTACAGGAGATAATCACCATGTATAAAGACCTTTGGAGTCATCCAGCTGTAACATTTAAAGGCATATTGAGGAAAACAGAAAAATAATTATCAGATACTACCTTACAGTCAATGAAATAAGAGTTTGAGAGAGTGAAAAATGGCAAGATTTTGTTTTGCTTTTTGAGATGGGGTTTCACTGTGTATAGCCTTGGCTGGCCTTAAATGCACTATGTAGACCAGGCAGTATGCAAACTTTTACCGATCCTCTTGCTGCTCTCTCCAAAGAACTGAGATTACAGGCATGCTCTACTATGCCTGGGTAAATTAAGGGTATTTTGTACAGTTTTCTGTTGCTAGGAACTAAATAAAGGTGTTTTAAGGTCTTTATTCAAAATACAAATCTATTTAAGTTCCCATCTTGTTTGATTAATCCTTGACATTTAGGGAATATAGGCTTTTTTCCAACATAGAACTTGAATTTCTTTTGTGAGGGTAGTGACATTTCTGAATGAAGAAATAGATTGGTCCTTAAGGATATCACAATTAGAGATATTCCTGATAACATATTTTAGTTCTATTCATAGGAGTAAATACTGCCTAAGCTTTCTTAGCAGGTAAAGCAGTTTCTTTGTTATGTGAAAGAGCACCTTCTGAAACATTTGCTTGTACACAATTTATTATGTTGGCCATAATGTGTGTGTACTTTTCCCAATTAAATTCTTTTGGGTATTAAATGAACAAAATTAAATTATTTTATTTTTCATTAAACAATTATTTCTTTTGGTGGATAAATTTATGAAAATTACATTATTACTATAAATTTCTAGCAGGGTATACTTTCTAAACATACAATCTTGAGTGAGAATCACACAGGAAGATTTACATTAATATTGGCATTTGAGTTGTATGACCTGAATATTTTATTATGATAATATATATCTTCTAGATCTAGAAGTAGCAGCACACCATCCTCTTTTCTTTTCAAAGAGAGGGAAATTATGAATATTGTTCACTGTCAACCTGCTAAATAACAAGAAACAGCCATTTTCAAACCAAGTCATTTCTAAACTTTACCATGCTTGCACTCTGTTTTAGACTTCCAGTTTCCAAAATTGTAAGAAATAAATTTTATTGTTTAAGCTATTCAGTCTATGGACAGCACTACCTTTAAAAATTAATTAAATATGCAAAAACCAACTTCTATAGTTTTTCAGTTTTTGATACTAGCAAATAAAGAACTAAATCTTCAGGTGATAATTACTCTTATAATCACTTTTTGTTATATATGTAAGATGATTTCCTAGGCTAAAATCTATTTTATTCTTTTACTCTTCTGCCTGTGGGAGGATCTGACTAAAGTATTGGGTGGGTCTTCCATGCTGAGAATTATTTTTGATTCTAGTGTTTTCTTTTTTATCTCAAATAACCAGGCTTATTTCTGGTGGGTGAACGTGACAGTTTCCTAAGGAAAAATGCATCTTTCCATGTAACAACCTCATTGTTATTTAGTAGTTACTCTCTTCATCGTTACAATAAATTATTTCCATTCAACCATGCGTGCTCACATTGCATTCTTACCTGACCTAGATTTTCAGTCGTAGATACCAAGAGATTGCAAAGTCAAATGTTATTCACTAGTCATTTCTTGAGTATACCTTTACTAATCAGTTTTTCTTGAGAGCCTCTGGGTGTCATTTAGCCTCTCTCAACAGGTGCATTGTAATTGGAAATATAACAATTAAAATATTTTAAAAAATTACTATTCATGCTAGCTTTTGTTTTCTCTTGGGCAGATGAATAACCTAGGTTTATATTTTAATTTGGTGAAACTTTATTATAAAGAACTTGAACATTAAAATAAATCACATAATGAAGTTAAACAGACCCAAACACTTTACATTTCAATGAAGTTCAATACAGTTAGAATTGCATTTTCAAGCTATAGAGTTTCAAACTGAATTTTACCTCCTTACTTTCAAATACATAACAGAGTTAAAACTGGAAAAAAATTAGCTTTATTGACTCTCTCATGGTTAAAGTTTCTATCTCTTGCATTTAGTCTTTCCTTATCATCATATTTACCCTTTCTTGTTTGTCTTTCTATATGTTATTCTGTACCTACATATGCATTTGCTTACACACACACACACACACACACACACACACACACACACACACACACAC
>CABHPR010128774.1:0-11714 GCA_902168415.1 Peromyscus melanophrys
AAAAAAAAAAGTTATTTTTCCCTAGATTGGTGTGTAAATTCTATGTGTTGCCCTCTCCCCAATCTCAAGAGCTTTTATTTTATAGCAGTGGTTCTCCACCTGTGGGTTGTGACTCCCTCTGGGAGTCGAATGACCCTTTCACAGGGGTCGTCTAAGACCATAGGAAAATATAGATATTTACATCACAATTCATAACAGTGGTAAAATGAAAGTTATGAAGTAGCAATGAAATAATTCTATGGTTGGGGTCACCACAACATGAGGAACTGTATTAAAGGGTTGTAACATTTGGAAGGTTGAGAACCAGTTTCATAGAGATTAATCAATCTAAATTTTTTTAATTGCAAAGTATCTAAAACCACTAATTTTGAAAAAGAAAAGTTCTAAGACTTAACAAAGTCCTATAGAAATCAAGAGAGGATGGTATTGGGGTCATGGAGCGGCATGAAGTCCTGAAATAGACTGGAGTTCATTGATTTTTGACAAGAAAGCTAATTTAGAAGGCAGAGGAGCCTTCTCAGCAGACTGCTCTGATGAAAAGCTAACTACCCCTGAAATCTATGCTGACATTTGATGTCAGGTTTGATTTGAGCAGAGAACTCTGCCCCACTCCCCTAAATGAGAGGATGTTGCTGATGATGACTTTGGAGGGACCACCCAGCTCCTCATCTGTGACTTGTCATCATGTCACATAGGCTCAGCAAGCATGCCTCACTGTTCAGGGGCAGAATCCTTCCTCTTCAGGACTTAAATAAACAAGAGTAAATCACCAGGCTGCGGCTGTTCCTCAGTCCTTGTCTCCCATGCCCAAAGCCCTGAGTTTGATCCCAGGTACCACGTAAAACTGGTGTGGCGGTGCCTACTTGTAATCCCAGCAGGTGGAGACAGGGTCAGAAGTTCAAGGTCATCCTCAGCTACACAATGGGTTCCGGGCCAGCCTGGCCTTCATAAAACCCTGTCTTAAAGAGGGGGGCCGGGTGTAAATCACAAAAGGCGTGTCAATTAGTCAACTCGGATAAACAGATTGGAAGGATGGTTGGGATTCAAAGGAAGGAAGTGGTGACCTTTGGCTGGGACCGTCCTAAAGGGCTCTTAGAGTAGGTCTCACTGGGAAGGCCGTCCTGAAGCAGAGGAGAGCTCGAGGGGTATACTGGAAGAAAAGCTGCACTTCACATGATTTGACTTAACTTGGTTTGGGGGTTCAGCTAGTGCCTTGGTATGTAGCCTAGGCTGGCCTTGAACTCAAGGTTTCCTCCCTTGGCTTCTAGAGTTCTGGGATTACAAGTGTGAGCTGCCACCCTAGGTTGCATTTACTGTCCCTGCCTCTGTGATGCACCCTGACGTGACCCCAGTATCTAACAACTGCCAAGGCCACGGGACAAAGGAACTCTCGAGGTCTCCTCACTTGCTTGTGGTCCTACAGACTGGGCGCCTCTCTTTTTTAAGAGGACTTTGTAGGGCTTCATAGAGAAACCCTGTCTCAAACGCACATGCACACTCTCTCTCTTTCTCTCTGTCTTCACCCTCCCCACTTCCCCTGGCAGTGTTCTTTTTGTTTCCTAGGTAGAAATGGTCTGACTCTAAAGGATTAAGGTTGAAACCCTGGAGCCCAATGGTAGAGTCCCTGGGGACTCCTCCCCTCAGCTGTCCAGCAGTTGGGCCTCTTGGGTTACAGATGTGCCCCGGTTGGGTGGGGCCCATCTCCTTTCTCCCCAGAGTTTATTGCTGCAGGGCCCTGCCCTAGGAGAGCTGTAGAATCAGTGCTCTCTGGCTGAGCCAGCTCCTGGAAGCAGGCTGTCCTGTATCTCTCTCACGACCCACCCCTTAAATAAACAGTCCTGCGCTGAAGGGGTTGTGATGTGCTTGCAAAGGCTGCTGTAGCCAGACGCCTCTCACTCCAAGAACAACCCTGGCAAATGAGACCTGCTTTTCTTCCATCCTGACTCAGGACTCTCCTTGAGGAGAGTGACAGGAGAATCTGCTTGCCTGCAAAGGTGGTACCGCAGAGTTCCACAATGGGTGAAACTCTTCTCACTGTCCATGCTCCTGGGCTTCCTCCTAATGAAAGCCTGGCCATGTCTGTCCAGGAGATAGCGCCTGAGCTTATGCTTCTTGTGGAACCCAGCCTTACTCATTGGGCACTGTGGGGCTTGCCCACCTCTGAAGGGGTTACATTGGCATTGGATATCCAGCGCAGACACACTGCCCACCACCCAGCCATCTTAGGTTCTTAACTGTGCAGCTCTTCAAGACCAAGGGCTGCTGGCTTCACATACTGCTGGCCCAGCTCCATTGGGCCACCTTTATTTGGTTTTTGCTCTGGAGCCAGGGCTTTTGATTTCTTTGAAAGGCAACCTGCGGGCAGAGAAAGTATCACTGGCGGCTAGTTAGCCTGACTTTGTGGGCCATGGCCATGGGCTGGACCATAGGACTCATGACTGGGAGGTCCCACTTCAAGGCTCTGCTAACTTAGCTGTGGTGGATTAGGTGACAGGGGCCTGGGCACTACACCTGAGGGCTGCCAGTGTGGAATGAGCCAGCTGGGAGCTCACAGCTCTGGGGAAGACCTGTTGACCCAGGACTCGGCAGATGGCCTCATCTTGGCTGGGGTGGAGAGTAGGGCGCTGGATTAAGCAGAGTAAAACCAAGAGGAAGAACTAGGAAGAGGAGTGGATGGGCCCCTGCAACATACCCTCACCCCCAGAGCAGTCTGGAGGAAACTGTCCCCACGCTTGCCAGGCTATCAGCTGACCCTGCGTCCCCAGGAGGCACATAAACCTGTAGATGAATTACTAAGTGATCTTATTAATAAAAAACTCAGAGCCAGAAATTGGGGTGAGAGAGATCAGAGACATAGGAAAAGCCATAGCTAACCTCACCTCACCAACTCCGCAGCTTCCAAAGGGACCTACTCCTGTCTACCCACGCCTATATGCCTTTCTGTTCTGTTCTGTTCTCTCAGCCCAGCTGCATCACTTCCTCTTCCTGCCCAGCTCTGTCACTTCCTGTCTGTCTATACAGACCTCCAGACCTCTATGGTTGGTGCTGGGATTAAAGGCGTGTGTCACCATGCCTGGCTCTATTCCCCAGTGTGGCCTTGAACTCATAGAGATCCAGATAGAGCCCTGTCTGCCAAGTGATAGGATTAAAGGTGTGTGCTACCACTGCCTGACTTCTATATAGTGGTTGACTTTTTCCTCTGATCTCTAGGCAATTTTATTAGGAGACACAGTATATTGGGGGACACAGTACATCACCACATAAACCCACTGTGGAAATTCAGATTGTGCTCCCCCTGGGAAGACAGCAGGAATGTGACGTCATTGTCAAGGAGTCATCTTCACCCAAAATGTGGAGTACTTACCCAGAGCCACCTACCCAGCCCCAGATCACACTTTTGATAACTACTATGTCCTGGACCAGTGTTGTCAACAGGAATACAATGTGAGCTACATATATAATGAAAGCAATTTCTGGTAGCCGCTTTAAAATGTGAAAGGAAACAGGCAAAGTTAAATTTTAAAGTATTTTTATTTGAGAGCTGGACATGTGGCTTAGTGGTTAAGAGCACTTGGTATTCTTGCAGAGGGTCTGTGTTCATGTAGCACCCATATGGTGGATTACAACCATCAATAACTCCAGCTCCAGGGGATCTGATGCCTCTGGCCTCCGTTGGCACTTGCACTTGTGCACAAATCTACACACACTTCACACACACACACACACACATACACATACACACTGTTAAAGATAAAATACATAAAATAAATAAAAGTGAATATTTCATTTATAAGTTGTTCTAGAGTATTCTCAATATATAATCAATACCATATTCCTTTTTCCCATTTTAAAATTTTATGTATATGAGTGTTTTGCCTGCATATATACCTGTGTATCACACGTGTGCAATGCCTGAGAAGGCCAGAAGAAGGCGTTGGATCCCCTGGAACTAGAGTTACAGATGACTGTGAGCTGTGTTGGCAATCAAACTGGGGTCCTCTGGAAGAGCAGTCAAGGAAGGCTCTTAACTACAGAGCCATCTCTCCAGCCCCCAATATAAAATTCCTAATGAAACACTCTGTCCCTTCTCCCTCCTTCCCTCCCCTTCCCTTCTCCCCTTTCCTTCTCTCCCATCTCCTCTCTTTTCTCTTTTATACTCTTTGTCCAGCATGTTTTACGTGTCCAGCCTACCTCAACCTGGACTGGCTGCATTGCAAGTGATCCATTTCCTGCATGGACAGAGGTTACTCTGTGGGTACTGCAGCTGTACAGCTTTGCTATAGACAGTCTGCACATCAGCAGCTTCTCTAGCGACTTCGAGCTGGAGAAGTAGAGGGACCTGGGCAGTCCAGAACCAGAACTGCATTCTCAGTGCTCACAGTTGCCTGGTATGCTTGGTGAGGCCCCACCAGGAGAGCTCCTCGGTGCCAGTGTTGCCGATTGGCTTGTCCCTAATGTGTAGCAGAGGCCTGTCATCTGGAAGGCATGCAGTGTTTGGGGAGGAAAGGAATGAGTGCATGAATGTCCCATGTCCCTCCCTGTCCACTTCTTCTAGCCCCACAGTCCCTGTGCACAATCAGTGCGAGTCGGAATCCGAAAAGAAAATGTTCAAGTCAGAGATGATGTGAGTGGTAGAGCTGGAGGGCGATTTAAGTTTGTTACCTGAGGAGGAACTAGAAATGACGAAAATCGGGGCACAGAGGAGGAGGGCAGCCAGAAGGTAAAGAAAGCCAGGCATGTGGGTGCACACTTGTAATCGCAGCACCCGGGAGGCTGAGGCATGAGGGTCAAGAGTTCAAGGCCAGCTGTGCTGTATAACGGCCAGTCTTGCTCAAGTTCTTCAGAGATACAGCCACTTAGGTGAGGTCCCACAGCTTGTTGTGGCCCAGGCACACCCTGATTCCAGAGAAAATCAATTCAGAAAAGCATATCACTCCATATCCAGGTGTCTGGCTGGGCCCTCCTCTGTCCTCAGATAGCTCAATGCTGTCCCCACAGACACATTAGGGAGCCATTACTTGGAGGCTCCAGACCTGGCCAACGCATGGTATTATCTGTCCTCAATATTTTGGGAAAGATTCATTTATAAATGTGCATAGTATAGAAGTGAAAGAACGTGGTGTTAAGAAGCATGGAGACACGTGGTGCTAAGATGGTTGTTTGCTGCAATGCTGTGAGTAGCAGTCACAAGTCAAAGAGCATGAAGAGTCAGCAACAGGGTGACGGGTAAATGAGCTGGGGGCCATGCAGACACTGAAGTCTGCGTCATAATTAAAAATGGCACTGTGGCCAGGCATGGTGGCACACGCTTGTAATCATAGCGCTTGGCAGGCTGGGTAGCCTGGGCTACGTAGTGAGACTATGTCTTTAAAAAAAAAAAGGCGTTGATATTGACATAGCTCAGTGGTAAAGCATTTGCTTAGCGTGTACAAGGCCTTAACACTACAAAAACATGCTAATACGGACAAACGGAAAAAATGTTCAAGATGTAACGTAAGAGGATGGATGAGGTCATTCTAGCTATCCACACGGAAGAGTGCTTAGGAAGGATTTGTGCCCCCACAGTATTCGTGTTGGTTTTTAGGGGGACTGAATATAAGTGATTCGTTTGTCTTTAAAAGTTTTTTATTCCTGGCTTTTCATTTGTGACATACAACAAGATACAGTCTTGTTATATAGCAAGATTGGTCATTATATGGCCCAGACTGGCCTTGAACTCTTGATCCTCCTGTCCCAGCCTCCTGGGTGCAGAGATTATAAGTGTGCACGGCCACATCTGGCTTCCTTCACCTTCTCTGACCCCCCCCCCCCCCCTGCTTTTGTAATCTCTGGTTTTCTCCTCACTGAGCAACAGTTACTGCTGTAATGTAGAAACGAAATGTACAAGAACAGAAGGCAGGTGAGGGAGAAGGGCCCTAGCCGGCAGCATTTACTTCAGAATCTATTACACAACTCACAGTACAAGTTATAGCGTTGGAGCCCGACAGTCGTAGTTAAATGTAGCAACAAGGAATTATTAAATGTTTGAGAGTTGAAGTTAGCACATTTAAAACTCATGAGACAGCTTTTGCAGAGTATCTATTTGGGGAAGTGAAAGTTGATGATGGTACATTCTTGTTTGGAATGGAATCCACCTAACCCTCCTATGTGGGTTCTAAATGCTGTATGGAGATTGAGTAATGATTATGTGAGAGACAGTCTTAAAACCATGTGTTAGAGCAGGATAGACGAATGGACACACATGCGCACACACACACACACACACACACACACACACACACACACGTGCACGCACACACAGACACACACATGCACGCGCTCACACACATTCACGCACACAGGCACATTGTCTAGCACAAGACCTCTTTTCATCACCTTCAATGCTGAGACCTTGGCCCCAGCCATTTCTTCCCTGTGGCTCATTTACTACACTGTAGCTGAGCCATCTTCTCAAAGCACCATCAGGTCACATCCCTCCTCTTCATAAAACCCTTTGGTGCCCTAGGACACCTGAGTCACTCACTCTCTGGTATGGCCCATCCTGCCCCTCTCATCGCATTGCCGGTCCCTCTGCCCTGACTCACACCATGCCAGCCATGCTGCCCTTTCCAGTGGTTTGCACTTCCAGTTCTGGAACAGGTCTTAACCATAGTGCCCTGCTTCCTCACCTTCTGGGGGTCTTTGCCTCTGAATTGGTGACATCTTCCTGAGCACCCTAAACAAAAGATCCCACATCTTAGATACCTCAGCTGACTTCATTCTTCTTTATAACACTCAACCTTCCCTGACATGTGACCAATTTTATTGTCTTCCTTCATCAAAATTAATTTATTATTAATTAATATTAACACCTCAAGGCCAAGGACTTTTTTCTTTAATGTCCAGTGCCCTTGATCCAAGACCAGTGAGTATCAGCAGCCTTGGGAGGAGAGACTGGACATTGGGTACCATGTGACAGCTCCTCATCCTGTCAAGGAGGTGCCTGAGGAAGGCTCTTTGCCTTGCCCAAGGTCACGGCTGGGACACCCAGCAGACATCCTGGCTGTAGCCACTGTGCATCAACTGCACACAGGGACCCTGGCCTTGTCCATCCTGCTTCCCGTGTGTTTTTCCAGTTCACACAGAATTTCAGCCCAGAATAGCAAAAGAAGAAACAACTGTTCCTGCAGGCTCCTGGAAACTACTCCAGAGGGCTCCTCCCTGGAAAAGCAGTAGTGAGCTCAGGATGGGAAGAAAGAGGCAGCGGAGGGGGGTCCCCTAGCCAAGGGGGCAATCCGATAGATTTGGTTTTATGATTAAAATAACATCTGCGCCTGGTTCTGCACTGCAGTTTGGAAGGTGGGTGGTCTGTCTGAAGTATCAGGTGGGGCCTTCCTCCGTTCCTGGCCCAGGAAAGTTTGGGATGCAGGTGGCTGAAGGATTCACTCAACAGACAGATGAAGCAGGGAGGAACTGAGCCCAAAGGAGCATCTGGGAACCCCAGTCTGGCCTACAGGCCTGTTGGTCCCTGGCCCAGACTCACTCTCAAGTGTCTCTAGACCCCTCCTCTTTCCTGAGATGGTTCAGACACCCCCTTTGATGCCTGGAGAGCTCTGGCCTTCTCCCTCTCAAGCCCCATGTGGTTTGTTAATGGGCTGTGAAATGAGGGATTTCAAGCGCCACTCATCCCTGTGAGCACAGTGGGGCAGTGGTGGGATGCTGATGCTGTTCCGTGTTCTCAATCCTGTCTGTCTGTCTGTCTGTCTCCCCAGATGCAGCTTCTGGATAAATTTCCTATTGAAGGTGGCCAGAAGGATCCCAAGCAAAGGATCATCCCCTTCCTCCCAGGTAAGCTCCAATGGCCCTGTGGAGGGCTGGGGGTGACTAGGAGAAGTCCCACCCCCCAAGCCAAGAAGAGGCTAGGGATGCATTAACCACTCCTCCATAGGATTTGCAAGCCTTGGCTTTTGAAAGCCACTGTCCTCCAACTGGCTTCAGAATCATCCTTGCTAGCCCTTGGTTTGTAGCTCCTGAGGAGTTTCTGAGGCTCTCAGACTTGGCATCTTCTTCACGAAAGACCCTGATAGCGTAGGATGTGTGTATCCCTGTAATCCCAGGATTACAAAGACAGGCAGAGGCAGGGCATTAAGGGTCTCAGGCCAACCTGGACTTCCTTACCACTTTGAGGCCAGACTGAGCTGCACAGAAAGATTCAAGGGGTTTAGGGTCATTTGGACCAGCAAGGTGACTTTGATAAAGACCCTTGACAGGAAGCCTGACAACTGGAGTTTGATTCCCAGAGGGTCCCACATGATGGAAAGAGAGAACCAACTTCTACAAGTTGTCCTCTGACCGCCACATGTGACCCCACCCCAATGCATACAAAATAAAAATGTAACAGTAGTTGAAAGTCATCCTCAGTTACATAATGAGTTCAAGTTCAGCCTGGGCTACACGAGACTCCATCTTACATGGTTAAGAGCACCGGCTGTTCTTCCAGAGGACTCAGGTTCAATTCCCAGCACCTGAGTGGCTGCTCACAACCATCTGTAACAACCAGTCCCAGGGGATTTAAAGCCCTCTTCCAGCCTCCTCAGGCATGAGTCAGGCATGTGATACACAGATGTCCATGCAAACAGAACACTCATACATATAAGATATATTTTTTTTCAAGACAGGGTTTCCCTGTGTCCTGGAACTCACTCTGTAGACCAGGCTGAGATCTACCTGCCTCTGCCTCTCAGGTGCTGGGATTAAAGGCATGCTGAAGCATTATTCTAATTAATCTTATCAATAAAAAATCAGGAGTCAGATATCAGGGTAAAAACCTGAAAGATCAGAGAAACAGGGGAGACACAGTTTCCTACATCTCTGGTTCCTCTGACCAAAAGGTCCAAAATCCTCTCTCAGCCCCACCTTACCACTTCCTGTCTCCTCTCTCTACAGTCCTCCAAACTTCTATGGTCAGGTAGTGGCTAGATCTACTGTCTGACTCCAGGCAAGCTTTATTTGTCAGAACACAATATATCACACAACCTTCCCTTCTTTATGTCTAACTAAAAAGCGAAGGTTTTAACTAACATATTAAACTATATACAATAATATAATAACTATATATAAATATATGCAGGCAAGAATTACATTAACAATGTCCAGTCCATTTGCACTTGACAAATTCAGAGAAAATACTCCATTAGCCTATCTTGGTGAGTCTAAAGTGTTGTACCCAATTCACTTTCTGTCCTAACTTGCATTACCAACCCAAAACTATCTTTTATGTCTCTCAACCTTATACACTTTATGACTCTTTTATGAGTTTCTTTTCTGAATTTGGTAACAAAGAAAACTATAACTATCTAGTCTTCAACTCCATTAGAGACCTGAGAAGGATATAATACTACCTGAGTAAATAGAAAGTGCAGAGCAAACAACTTCCAAAACTAAGAGATGACAGAAACAGCTGGTTACCTGGACAGCCACCCAAGGTTACTCTGTAACGTTTAGGCATCCATCTTTGGCCTACAGGCCTAGAATATCTGACAGACTTTTCTGTGAAGCAGGATTTTTTGAAGGACTGTCCCACCTTGTCTTGGCAAAGTTCAGCAGTCCTTTCTTTTGTGTCCTACTTGTCCAATTTGGACAGCATACTGTCAGCAGTTGAGGCAAGGATAGTTTCTTGCCCAGTGGCTAATTGCAATATATGACACAAAGCATATATGGAGTTTCTTCAATGTCCATCATCTTCTCTGAAGTAGATTGGTGCTGCCAGGAGCAGACATGTCTTGTCATTAAAAAAAAAAAAAAAAAAAAGAGCCGAGCGGTGGTGGCGCACGCCTTTAATCCCAGCACTCGGGAGGCAGAGCCAGGTGGATCTCTGTGAGTTCGAGGCCAACCTGGGCTACCAAGTGAGTCCCAGGAAAGGAGCAAAGCTACACAGAGAAACCCTGTCTCAAAACAAACAAACAAACAAACAAACAAACAAAAAGAATCTTAGGTTATTAAAACATCTTAAATGCCATATTCTGTAGATCTCTGAAGTATTTGAAGACAACCTATCTAAACTATATCTATTTGACCTTGAAAACATACCTAACATGACTACAAGTTTAATTGTAATAGATGACTAACTACTGATCTGCATTTCTTTATTATCCTAAATATTTTGTAATAATAACTTTCAAGGACTAGAAATTTACGTTACATTGTTAAATGAGCTGTATAGGTACAATACCTTGAACAAGAGTAGAAACATATATACAGTATGTTCTATCAAAAATAACCTTAAATTTGTATCAAGATACAAAAATCTTAAACAAGAGTAGAAACATATATACAGTATAACAAAAGTAAACTCAAATTTGTATCAATATATAAAAATCCATACCAATATAAAATATTTAAGACTAGTAGTTGCTTTTTGGTTTAAAAGTAGATTCAATAATCTACTCTTTTATCCCATCATTTCTATATCCCCTCTTTTTCTTTTCAAAACAAGATCCCTGAATCTAATCTCCTTTGTTCAGCTTTTTTCTTGACCATTACCAATAATAACTTGTAACCAACTCCCCTAAATAATGACAAATATTCATAACCCATTGAATGACCAAAAACCACCCATCCCACCTCTTGGGAATGTAGATATCATGTTCTTAAAATTACTTCCTGCTGTCTGGGGACAATGGCATCTTTAGGGGACCCTGAAAAAATTTGGGATGATTGTCAAGTCCTTAGAGAGCTAGCTGTATCATTTGTTGTCCAGACTCTGTGTAATGGGAAAGTGCAGGGCTTGTCTCAAGTCCTGGTTGTTAGAGTAGTCTGTGAGGCCGGACCATCTCAGCCAGCTACCTCGAAATTGTCCTGAGCAGTTTGTAGTCCAAAGCCAATCTTTGGGTAGTGTTTGTCAGCTTAGTGGAGTTACCATAGTCACGGTGTAATCCTTGTTGTGGGGCCCCATCCTTTTGGAGATTTCAAAGGTCACTGTTAGGAATGATCATGGTTCACTGCAGAAAACTTAAACATTTTAAATGTCATATGCAGCAGATCTCGGAGAGGTTAAAGGACCATAATTTGTTATGTACATCTATAGTACAAAAACTTAATTTCTAGTTACCTAATAGAGACTCAAACCTGAAATCATGTTCAGGAAGCTAGATGAAGCCTTTTTCTAGAATTAGTTAGTACTCTATATGATCATTAATAACATGATAAAAGGTTTAAATATATATATCAATCTTACAAATTTTGAGATAATATTTATGCCTTAAAAAGTTTTAAAGAATCAAAATAAAACCAAAGAATTATGAGATTAGTAGCAATAGATAGTCCCTTAATTTTGGTTTCTCTTCTGTCCATATCAGGTGGCTCTTCTGACATGAGACAGAGATTTTGGATTTTCTTTTAACAAGGATGCTTGGGTTTAGAGAAGGGAGAGAGCCACACTTTAATTTTTAATTGGACTGGGACTACACAAAGACCATTTGCACTATATGTCTGTAGAAAACAGCAGAAACAAACATTTGGGAAGATATATGTTGGAGGGGATACAGCCAGCATTAACAAGGCAGATCTCTATGAATTCCAGGCCAGCCAGGGCAACATAATGAGAGCCTGTCTCCCAAAATAAAGTGGGTTTAATCCCTGGAATTCACATGGTGGAAGGAAAGAACGGACTGTTCAAGTTGTCCTCTGACACACACACACACACACACACACACACACACACACACACACACACA
>CABHPR010128776.1:0-20374 GCA_902168415.1 Peromyscus melanophrys
CACGCACTCATGTATGATGAACACTCATAAAATAAAAAATACATCTTTGGAAAAAAAAAGTAATGTACTCATTTGTTTGCCAGAGAATCTCCTGCTCTGCACTGCAAAGACAGGAAAGGTGCCCTCAGGGCAAGACCCCACCCAGGTAATTTGTGAGAGGTAAAAGCCTAAGGAATGCATCCCCTGCTCCTAGGAAGCAACAGCACACAAAAGCTGCTCTAAGGCTGGGCGATGGTGGTGCATGCCTTTAATCCCAGCAGAGACAGGAGGATCTCTGTGAGTTTGAGGCCAGCCTGGTCTACAGAGTGACATCTAGCACAGGTACCAAAACTACACAGAGAAACTCTGTCTCGGGGTGGGGTTGGGGGAGCTGCTCTAATTGTGATCCAAATAGGCAAAGGTCCATCCCAAGCTGGTAGCTGAACTTGGTATAGTTAGCCTTGTTGTAATGGTTTTAGAAAGAAACAGATGCAAGATTTAGGGAGTCGTGGATTTTTTTTTCTTCATGGTTTCAGAGAGCTACTGAGGCCAGGCAATGTGTAGCAAGGCTGAATTTTCTTGCAAGGCATCACTTAAGAGGCCATTCCACCAAGATGTAAAGATAAAGCATGGGCTCTGTAGTGGAGACCTCAAGATGTTGGAGATGTCAGAACCATGAGACATCTGCCAACAAGAGCTATATAAAGGGAATATAACTAGCCTAAGTGGGAGGGGCATGTTGGAGACAGCAAAGCTGGAGTGGTAGAGACATCTAAGCCCCTGAAATTGAAGCCACAGATGCTAGATGGACATGGACTGCAGAATCTGGTGTTTGCCCTGCTGAGTTTCAGTCTTGCTTTGGGTCACTTTTGAGAAGTGGGCTTTGAGAGTTCCTAGACTCATCTTTCTATTCCTGTGTATGGATAAAATATGATCAACCAGCTTCCTGCTATTGCTGCCAGGCCATGCCATCTCCACCATAATAGACTATCCCTCTGGAACAGTAAAGAAAAGCAAACCCTTTCTTCCTTAATTTGCTTTTGTTCAAAGAACTTTATAATAGCAACAGAAAACTAATACATGAAAAAAGGAAACTACTATTTTTCTAATAAAAAACTCTCACAGACACCATTTTAAGCAAATGATCAAACTTAATATCATGTGTCAAACTGGTATCATGTGTTCCAGATTATAGTGAACTGAAGTATAATCTATAGTATGCTGGCCAAAATGTTTATGAGTCATTCTACTGTAGACTTTTTAATAGTTCAATATTCATTAATAAAAGAAACAAAAATTAAAGACATTCTGAAAAATAACTTGTATAGATTCTTTCAAAAATGTTGTGTTATAAAAAATTTTAAAGCCATGGTCTGAATTAAGAGATACTCAAGATATATGACGAGTAAAAACAATGAATAGTTCTTGGTTGGTTCCTGGATGTTAAAAGACAGTGGGCATGCAATTGGGAGAATTTGTACATGGGCACTCTACTCCATAACAGCATTATACTAATGATAATTAACTGCCAGTAATAATTAGATGATAGAATAGAAAAATGTTCTTGTTTAGGAGATACATGCCGTAGTATTTGAGTGAAATGTCATTATGTTTATCAGGTCTCTCAAAAGGTTTAGGGGGAAAAGTATGTGTTAGCTAAAGAGAGAAGACAAATTTTAAGACCTAGTGAATCCATATGAAGGCTGAGTATTGAGTGTACTACTTTTGAGATGTTTAAAAATGGGTATCTAATTATTGACAAGAGATTGTAAGAAAAATATGAAGAAAAAAAGAAACAAGCATGGACTTCAGTATTAAAGAGGAGTGTGTTTGTGGGATGGTTGGTGGGAGCTTTGTGGTATATAAAACCACATAAATGTACACATTGAACCCTCATTGCATAGAAGAGACTCAAAAGCCTATTTGCTGTCCTCAGAGTTGTAGCAGGAATCTTAAAAGTTCTTATTAATAAAATCAAACCTGAGGCCAGTTATTGGGGTGAATGCTGGAAGATCAGAGAGACAGAACAGGCCACAGCTACCTCACCTTGCCAGTTCCTCAGCTGATCCTGTTTCCTCAGACTGGATGCCTCTGAGTCCTCATCCAGAATGAATCTCAGCTGAACTGATGCTCAAAAGCCTGAAAGCTTAACCAGCCAAATGCTTAACCAGCCAAATGCTTCTAGTTTCTGGTCTTCATACCTTATATATCTTTCTGTTTTTGCCGTCACTCCCTGGGATTAAAGGCTCACTTTTTGGGATTAAAGGCGTGTGTCACCATGTCTGGCTGTTTCCAATGTGGCCTTGAACTCACAGAGATCCAGAGGGATTTCTACCTCTAGAATGCTAGGATTAAAAGTGTGAGTGCCACCATTTTCTAGCCTTTGTATCTAGTGGCTGTTCTGTCTCTGACCCCAGATAAGTTTATTAGGGTGCACAATATTTTGGGGAACACAATACCACCACACAGAGTAGCACAGTTCTCTCCATGAATGGGTTAACAGGATGCTGGTACTGAAGTTTTCTGAGTTGGTCTTATTTTAAAAGGTTCCCAGGAAAACTGCAAACAATTACATCTTATCCAACTCTATACTAGAGTGTCCCGGTTTGTGTCTAGTAGCTTTCCAATGTATTTATTGACTCAAACACTTATAAGAAGGCTCCTGAGGACACGGTGCTGATGGTACCAGACCCTGAGGAGGGAGAACTGAGTGAATAAAAGAAGGAAAGAAGGAACACAGGCAGAGACGGACAAATGGCCTCAATGCTGACAGATATTCAAAAACTAGCAAATGCAATGGGAAATTTCTAAGAAGACATTACATACACAGATGAACAATAAGGGCTCGCACACCAAGGCGAGGAAGAGGAAGCAAAAGGAAGGGGTCAGAGTTGAAAGCAATTTAAGAACTCTCAAATAACAAGGAGGGCTGTGAAAGTAAAACTTACACTGCTTCGCTTTAGTGCAATGCCAGTGTCTTTAATCCTCTCCTGACCCACTTTTATTCAGCACTGAAGAGGGGGCATTGTTTGTCTGGAGTATTAGTTTTTAAGGAGATTAGTTCCAGGAAAAGAAAAAAAAATGCATACAGTGACCCTGATACAAGGCATTAGATTGTATTCTGTTCCCAAACCACCCATTTCAAAAGACACCCATCACTCACAACCCAACATTCTGTATCCTCTCAAAATTATGAATAGAATTAAGAATTACTGTGTGAAAAAATACTTTTAGAAGTGAAAAATATTTGAAAACCTTTAGAAATATCTATACTCTAAGGAGTTTTAACCAATGGGAAGCCAAGTCTTTTAATTCACATGTAATATACAAGAAATGAAAATTAGTATTTCCTTTATAATGTTGGATATAAATCAGTATTAAATAATTAACTGTGGAGTATAATGCAATAAAAATGCAAATGCAATAGAAAATACATAGCCGTTCCTAAATCTTAACATAGTTTTTCTTAGAGATTTGACTTAATCTTTCCTATTATTATTATTATTATTATTATTATTATTATTATTATTATTTTCCCTTGGTGTTTTCAAGACAGAGCTTTTCTTCTGTGTAGCCCTGGCTGTCCTGGAACTCACTCTATAGACTAGACTGGCCCTGAACTCACAGAGATCCACCTGCCCCCGCCTCCTGAGTGCCGGGATTAAAGGTGTGCGCCATCACTGCCCAGGTGAGATTTGACTTAATCTTAACCCTTTAGAAAAATCTTCTATAAACTTCACAAAGGTACAAATTAGTTTTTTCTCAGTTCTGCTAGTTTTAACTCTTTTTATAGCAAAAGTATGGTAAAATTCTTTGCAGCTATACCGAAATGTAATTCATAGTTTATCTTATCTACCTGTCTAAGTAAAAATAAATACAGTTATTCAGTCATAAAGAATAATCCTACTTCAAAGATGCTCATTCAAGATGATAAGAACGGCCCCCACATTTCTATAAATTTATCAGAGCTTATAAATAGACGATGTTTCTTCTAGAAGTCAATGCAATGTTGTTATTGTAATTATGCTTTTCAGGAGACCTACAAATCATGAATTTCAGATAATATGTGTACAAAGAGCATATCATAATTTAGAAAATTCGACTTCTATTTCATAATACTGTACATGCTAAAAAATTTTAATGAAAAGTTTCCTTAGATAAGTGAATATTGTTTCAAATGTGCTTCCTGCTGTAGCTATTCTGTTATCTTCATATTTTATTTGTGACAATGATGAGTCATATAGTATCTTTAGAGAGCTCCCCTAAATATCAATCTAAATATTCCTAGATAATTAATACCAGAACATGCCAAGTGTGCTGTTAAGTATTTTTATACATAAATACACATCTTAAGCATATGTAAATTATACACAGTGATGATGTGAAGTGAAAACTGAGGTATCTAATCATCAGTTAAGAAACAGAACATTACTAACCCTTTTGCAGTCCAATGTGTATGCCCCAACCAAAGGTTTCTCCTTCACTTTCCTGCCGTTGAAGAACCATCATCCTGAATTTGTGCTTACCAATATACTGACTTTCTGTAAATTTTTGCTGTAGAGCTATGCATCTCTAGTGATATTATTGTTTAGCTTTAGTTATTTATAAGTCTTAAATTAATGCAATTGTAAGGATACTTTTGGCAGCTTGAATTTCTCACTCAATATTAGGTTCACAAGCTCTATCTATGTTAATACATGAAGTGAAACTTTATTCTCACTACTCTGTTTTACTGTAGAATTATAATTTACTCCTCCTTTGGGACAATCATTTGGGACGTTTCTTTCTCTATCATAAACACTCAAAGCATTTGTTTACAATTTGAAAATTTAAAATTCAGTTACATGTGTTTTAGACATCCTGGAGTAAAGGTGACTGTGATTTGACCTTTCTTGGTGTGTATGTGTCCTTGTGCAGCTTCCCTGCGTACACACCTGTGGAGACCAAAGGCTGACACTGGGAGAGAAGGGATCTCAGACTTAACCTGCAGCTCAAGGAGACCAAGTGGCCAGCAAGCCCCAGGAACCTGCCTGTGTCTGTGACCCCCTCATCACTGGAGTCATAAATGTGTGACACCATCCCCGGCATTTACTTGGGTAATACGTGATATGGATTTACAACACGCCCCTACGGTTGGGCATGGTTGCGAATGCCCGGCGGACCTAGGCACTTTCGCCTAGCCATTTCCGGGTCAAAAAGTCTCCTGTGACCAGGACCCCGTGGCTTTGCGTGGTTGCGTAAAGCGCACAGCGCAACCATGTGATCTACGTGCATGTGTGGAGTAGCCACAAGGGCTTGTGTGCACAGGTGCGGCCCAGCCTTTATAAGCCGGCGCCATATTCCTGGCTCCATCTCTTTTGCTCACGTGTGTTTTCCGCAGGCCTGTGCACATCTGTCTCTCCCTTATCTTAATAAAACTCTTGTTAGTGGATTCTGTAGTGTTTTGTGACGTTTCCTCGCAGGGTAAGAGCGCCAAATAACCAACAATAAGGACTCAAACTCAGGTTTTAATGCTTACACGGTAAGTTCTTTGCCCACTGAGTCCTTTCCCTGGCTTCATAATTTAGTCTTTCTTTAATGACTCTAACCATAATTATATACAGCATTATAATAAAGTGGCCACTGAGGTATATTTGCTAATTTTTATGAGAATCGGTATATTTAGACTGCTTTATATAGTTTTCTGTGTCCACTCTCATAGTGGGCTTAGAAGTAAATGCTTTATGCTGCTTTTTGTGTTTATTCTGAAAATCTCTAGTTTAATTTCCTTTTTGTAGGTCTGGAAGACAGCCAATGAAATTTGAGAGCAATAGCAAGAAAGGAAAAACAGACGATGCTTGATAGATGGAATGGGAACATTTCTTGTAGAGATGTGGACTACCACTTGAAATAATACACTACTACTGAAGAACAAACGTTTGGCATTCACGTCTGGCCCAAGTATTCATTAGCTATTTGACCTTATCAAATAACTAATCTTCAGAGTATTTGCTTTCCTTTGTAATGTAAATAAAAGACCCTTCCATAGGAATATTGTGAGAAATAAATAGGATCATAGCATCAACCCTGGAAAACCACCAACTCTTGGCAAATATTAGTTACCTTTCATATCTACTCCTTTTCCACCAGAGGGTGGAAAATCTCCATTATCTTTAAGGGACCAGAAGTACATAGCTGTGGTAGTTCACAGATACATTCTTATCATTGTAGACATATGGCAACATTCACAAAGTTGAGATATTTTTGTAGCTTTCAAAATTATAGAAAACACTTCCTTATAAGTATTATGAAATAGGAATATTATGGCATAAAAACTCTGTATTGAATTAAGAAACCTAAATATAAAGGATGGAGAGAAAAGAAAAATAAAGAAAAGTGAAATATGAGGAATGTGGTAGGGAGACAATGAAGAGTTGGCTATTGAACAGTAATATTCCTGAAGAGAAAACCAGAATAAATGGAATGAAAACTTTCTTCAAAGATATCAATAGTTTCCAAGGAAGGAAACCTTCTTAGATTGAAAATGGGTAAGAATTGTGTTGGGAGAGGGGGAACACTTATTGGCACAATGATCCAAAAGATACAATTGCCTACCCCACCAACTGATCTTAAATAGAGGTTTTATTGGGATGGATACTCCCAAGCACTAAGGCATCCAGGCATAGTAGATTGTCTACAGACAGAGACAGCCAGGTTGGCCTACCATCTCTCTTCAACACTACATGACTGCCTCAGAATGTAGAAGCACTGAAAGAGATGATTATGGATGAGGGGTTCTTTAAATACTTGCATTTACATGTAAAGGTAATAGAACCATCTCCTCCAATATTTAAGGGGTTAAATGATAAATAATGGCTTGTGCTGTTGATCCTGAGTTCAACATAAATGAATCAACAATGTATATGAAAAAAGATGTGTTTAGAAAGATGTGTGGCAAACCTAACTCTATATTTCCTGTAGACTCAATGGTTCAGTAGTTACTAATTCACTGTTTGTGGTGACAGTATAGAATATACCTACTATGAATGCTTAAAGCCATCCAAATTTTTTTACAACCATCATGTAAGTTATGGAGAACAATATTGAATATTTCTTTCCTTTTTTGCCTATTATAGAATAATTTTAAAATATGAACATTTTATGCCATGAATTTATAAAATTCCTTATTTTACCTAATTGATATTCTCACTATTTCTTCATGTCCACACCTGGCAAAAACTTAGAATCAAAATTTACTTTCAACATCTCTTAAAAGATGGGAATTGATCTACCTCAAGATCCAGCTATACCACTTGTGGGCCTATTCCCAAGGGACACTTCATCTTACCACAGAGGCACTTACTCAACCATATTCATTGATTCTCTATTCATAATAGGAAGAAATAGGAAACAACCAAGACACCCTCATCAGATGAATAGTAAAGAAAATGGGGTACATTTACACAATGGAGTACTACTTGTTCATTAAAAGGAATGAAATCATAAACTCTACAGGTGAATAAATGCAACTAGGAAAAATCTGAGTGAGGTAACCCAGACTTAAAAAGATAAATATGGTATGCATTCACTTACATATAGCTATTAGCTGTTAAGTCAATGATAACCAAGATACAATCTGTAGAACCACAGAGGGTAGGTACAGAGTAAGGGGCTAGGGACGAGAGACAAGATTTCCCTAGGAAAGGGAAATAGAATAGTTATGGATGGATAGATGGGGTGGGGACTGAAACAGAGGGTCAGGTAAGGAGGGGAGGGTAGAGGGGGACGAGGGGAATGGGGAGGGGGAAATATGGGGCAAGACAGCTAAAATTAAGGGCTGTTTGAGGGACAGTAGGAAAACCTAATGTGGTAGGAAGTTTCATAAAAGGAATACATATATGGAAGTTATTTAAATGAAATCACCAAATATTGGGGACACAGAGCCCCAACTGGCCATTTCTTGTCATCAAATGAAGCTTCCAGTATTGAGACTGAGTTACAACTCTAATTGGGTTGTTGGTCAGAGGGGTCCTATGGGAATCCCCCAAACAACCCAGACTGTTGCTAAGACTATAGGTTGTTCTCCACAAACTGATGGCAAGGCTCCATTGCTGAAGACAACACCTTCACAACTCACTGAACATGGAGAAGTCGAGTTGGTGCTTACAGAGAACCTTCACCCCTACATAAGAGCATCTCTGGTACAGGAAGGTACTCTATATGTTACCAAAGGACAAGTGTAAACACTAATCCAGCCACAAATCCTTTGATCTACAGTGCTGTCCTACCTGCAAAATATGCTAGTGCAATGGTGGTACAAAGCATGTGAGAATAACCAACCAATATCTGATTTGACTCAATGCCCACTCTATGAGATGGAACCCATACCTGGCACAGCTTGGGGAAAAAACAAACAAACAAACAAACAAACAAACCTGAGGCTAGATAACCCAGGGGCCTAGGGTAAAACTACTAGTTTTTTTTTAAAGCAGCAATAAAATAACTCCTAATAACATTCTGCTATACTCATAAGCAGTGCCTTGCTTATCAGAGAAGCTTCCTCCTGCAGCAGATGGGAACAAATACAGAGACCCAAAGCCAGACATTATGCAGAGAGGAGAGGCTTTAGAACACTCAGCCCTAAATGGGATGTCTCTATCAAATCCCTTCCCTCAGGGTTCAGGGAACCCTGAAGAAGAGGAAGTGGAAAGAGTATCCTCTGTGTAGATAGTATGGCTTTTGGCATAGTGTTATAATTTAAGAGATTCCTGAGTGTGAGAATGAGTGGGTCTCTGCATCTATATCTGTTTCTTGTGCCTCTTCTTGAGCTCTTTTTCTTCTGTTTGTTTTGTCCTGTTCTGGTTTATTAGTTTTTATTTTCTTATTATATTGTATTGTATTATATTTTACTATTACCCTGTAGCTGGAGAGCTTCTCTCCGGGTCCCACCAAGCCCCCACAGTCCCACAGCCCCGCAGCCCGGGAGCCCACTTATAAAATAAACACACAGGCGCTTATATTATTTAAACTTATATTAAATTTGGCCTAATGGCTCAGACTTCTAGCTATCTAGTTTTTACATCTTAAATTAATGATCTAGCATGACTAGCTTTGAGCCATTGAACTGAGTTCAATGGTACAGATGCACTAAGATGTCAAACAACTGCCAAGGAATGCTTAGAACAGCCCATGCAGAAGAGTGGCAGGGAGGTAGGAGGAAGAGTCATTGGATCACATGACGAGGTCTACATGATGGATTATAAAGGAACGGCACTTGAGGAATCTTCTAAACACAAATCATGCAGATACAGAGAAACTGAAAGCCAGAGAGGTTCTCCTGTTTGAAGATGAACTGCATAATCATGGAGTTTCCTAATGCATCCCAGTTCTTTTCTGTTGTCTGTAGTTTTTTTGAGAACCGCTGGTGTGTGCTTATCACGAGGCTGACAAGAACTACATGTTATGAGAACACGTATCCTGACAGAGCAAAATTGGTCATTTAATGCATGTTCTACCTTTCCTCTTCATGGAACCTAATGAAATTACACAGTATTTACCAATCAGGAAGGCAGTTTGTTTGTGAGAAGTTAGTATTTATGGAAAGAAATGATCCTAATCTCACAGACCCACAAGAACGTAGCCTGGCAGAGTAGAATGTGAATCAACATACACTCCATGAGGAACCTGACTGAACATGTTCACTGTCTGTAGGGGTGTTTTTATTATGAGATTTAATTTTCTTGATTACACACAGATTTTCTGTATTTAAAAGGAAAATTAAGGATGGTTACAGGTAAGTTTGAATCAACTGATGTTTATACCATCTGTCTTCAAATTCATATCCATAGTTATTTGCTTTGGAGTCTCATTTGAATTAGTAAATTATCACAAAGCATGACCTCAGCAGCAGTGCCGTGTATGTGTCTCAAGAGATGGACATGATCCACACCAATTGGGAAGCACCATCTATGAAGAGGCTGCATTGTAAATCCATCACTGAGTCCAGATGCCTTGTGACTTTCATAGGATTCCTGACTGTGTATGCTGAGGTACCATACTGGATCTTAGATTTGGGCTTTCTGGTGTTTATTTACACTTTTGGAGAGTTGTGATGTATCACCTAGGAAGTTAATCTTGTAAGATTATTCATCAGTTGGAGTTTCTGGGCAACATCATATTTGTGTGCTTATACACACATGCATTTTAAAAACACAGTCATTTAACTGTCTGTCTCTGAGTGGTGTTAATTACTTACTTTGACAATTCATTGTTAAAAACTGACCCTTTTTTGTTGTTTTTTAAAAAGGTGAGAGGTGGGTGGAATGAGTGTGCTTCTGAAGACTGTATTAGTGTGCTCCTGTGAAGAACACCAGGAGAATGTGTCTTAGACCACTCTAAATGTGAACTATACCGTTTTGTATTTATTTGTTCTAAAGAGTCCTTTGTAGGAGGGGTACATAGTAAGAAAATACGGATCCAAAGAAAGAGCACAGAGTAACAGTTTAGGAGGGAGATGGAAGCAAAGAGCAATGAGTTGAAATGTTAATTTTTGATAAAACGCTCATGGTAAAATGATTTCCTAACACATTTGTAGCATGAGTCTTAAAAGTTCTTATTAATAAGATCAAACCCGAGGCCATTTATTGGGGTGAACACTGGAAGGTCAGAGAGACAGAATAAGCCACAGCTATCTCACCTAGCCGGATCCTCAGCTGGTCTTGTTTCCTCAGACTGGATGCCCCGAGCCCTCATCCAGAATGGGTCTCAGCTGAACTGCTGCTAGAAGTCTGAAAGCTTAACCAGCCACATGCTTCTCCAGGCCAAATGCCTCTCCAGGGCAAATGCCTCTAGTTTCTGGTCCTCACGCCTTATATACCTTTCTGCTTTCTACCACCACTCCCTGGGATTAAAGGTGTGGCTTTCTGGGATTAAAGGTGTGTATCTCCGTGCCTGGCCGTTTCCAATGTGGCCTTGAACTCACAGAGATCCAGAGGGATTTCTGTCTCTGGAATGCTAGGATTAAAGGCGTATCCTACCACTGCCTAACCTCTATGTTTAATATTGTGGCTGTCCTGTTCTCTGACCCCAGATAAGTTTATTAGCATACACAATATTTTGGGGAACACAATACCCCTACACACATTAATGAAAACTAGGTTCTACAGAGACGGAACAGTTGATGCTCAGAAAAGTAAAGGATCAAAATCAAACAATGTTAGCAAAACACTCTGACAGCTGTTACCAAATGAGAAAGCTATCAAAAAATTTATAATTCCTTAACAATGTCAAGAGACCAAGTGTCTGAAGTCTGAATTAGAAAAAAATGAGCGCTCTCTCTCTCTCTCTCTTTCGCCTCTTCCCCCCTCTCTTTTTCTCCCCCCCCCCCCCTCTCTCTCTCTCTCCATGTGTACATATATGTAACTAGCTAGAGCTGAAAAGGGAACAATCTCCTCAGGGGATGTGAAGACACGTTTGCATTCAGCTTTATCCTGCTGCTGCCAGCAGGATTACAGGACTGATGTTCTAGAAGACAGGAATAAAACATTTTACTCATGTATACATATATAAACCGTGTTGAGCACAGACAGAAATACACTATTGAATACCAGTTGGGCCCTACTCCCAAGAGCATGTGGCTACACAAACTGGAGCAAGTGGGGAGAAAACTCAAAAGCTGGCGGGTAGAGAGATTAGGTGGATATGGGAGGAGGTAGGGTGTGTGGATATGATCAAAATACATTGTATGAAACTATAAAAATTAATAAAGATACCAAAAGTGTCCACAACATCAATGAAATCAATCGTGTATCGGATTTTAGGTTTTGGTTACATTCACCACAACTGTTAAGGGGCTGGGGAGATGGCTTGCTGTTCAGGCATACGGACATGAGTTCAGATCCCCAGCACCCACATAAAAGCCAGGCATGGAGGTACACGCCTGTAACCCTAGTGCTAGTGGGAGGAGACAGGAGGATCCGAGGGTGTTTGCCAGGTTAGCAAGAGACCCTATCTCAGAATGTAAAATGGAAACATGATTGAAGAGGGCAACCCAATGTCAGCCTCTGTCCTTCACACATACCTGCATCGGTGAGTGTACCCACACACACATACCTGCATCGGTGAGTGTACCCACACATATACACACATGAGCATGTGCACACATGTTTTTTTAAATGTTAAAAAGAAAAAAACACACTTCAATCTTGGGAATTAAAAACAGCCCATAAGTAACTCTTGGATGAACGAAATAATCAAAACCAAATGACATACTCTTACGAAATGAACAGTAATAAGAGCAATACATTAAAGTTATGAGATACAGACAAAGCGTGTCTCGGAAAAAGTCTGGAGCCTTTACTAGAAATGTACTCATTGGGAAGCAATAAAGATAGAAAAGTAGATGATTTAAACCTTCAGTCAAATGACTAACCAATAATATATATGAAAGAAAACAGCATAAATCAGAAATAAGACACAGAAAGGGCAAACACAATAGAAATAATCGAAAAACCCAACTCTGATTTTGGAAATGCAAGACTCCCATAAATTTCAATGTGAGTAAGCTTTGCTGGTAAATGTATGTTTTTAAATGTCAACGTTTTATAGAGTTGTTAAATAACTGTGTAACTCAGGATAAAATACACTAAAGATATTAATCAATCTTTCTCTCTCCCTTCCTCCCCCCAGCCTGTGTGTGTGTGTGTGTGTGTGTGTGTGTGTGTGTGTGTGTGTACATGCCTATGTTTACAGACTTTATGGTTTACAGCAATTTTAACTTCAGAGAATGGAAAAAAACCTGTAAACCTCTGCCATTTAATTAACCAACTTCTAGTCCCAGTCAGCACCCCAAAACACAGAAGCACACCTAATCACCTGATCCAGTCTAAATGAAGGTTCCCTCTATGTGGTATACGTTCTGTGGGACTGGACAAGTGTCATACACACCCACTACTACAGTGTCATGCAGAGGGCTTTTCGATCTTAAATCTCCCAAGCTCTGTTTGTCTTTTCCTTCCACACTAACCAGGAAGCAACTAACTTCCTCATCATCTCTACAGTTTGACTTTTCCATAATGTTCTACAGTGAAGATTCGTTTACATCATGGTGTTTCAAGGAAGTGGTTAAAAAAATATTATTGTACAGATCAATAGGAATTTAAATACTTCATGAGATGCTACTTCTGTTCCTATTTCCCAGATCTCCACAGTATCAGCAAATAAACTTTTTACTTTTCTGACACAGAGGGGAAAGCAGCTCATGTCATTTCATACCAAATTAACTCATAAACATACTTTTACAGGAATATAACATATACTCTCAAATTCTTTTGTAATAGACCTAATCCTATTAAAACTAAAACTATCTGAGCTATGCATTTCCAGGAGTCAAGTTTTAAAACCTTATAATTAATGGGCATACCCTGCTTAGTGAGTTCTTAATCCAACTTCAAAGGAGCACAGTATAGCTCTGTCGGGGTGGGCTTCATGCTGTGCTCACATGATTTATGCAGATAAAGAAATATCCAGAAACCTAGTAACCCCTTGTCGGAAAAAGAGGCTCGACTTTGGCTGGAGTAGACAGGCAAAGGAGCCGATCTCTGTGGTGTGTACAATGCCAAGGAACAAGCTAGCCACTATGAAGGGCAGTCCCTTAGTTATGCATGGGTAGGAAATGTAAATATAAAATAAAAATTTAAACTTAGAATCAAAGTCAAACTTATTTGCAATACAGTTAATTTCAATTCATACAAAAATAAATTTTGTTTTAGTCTTAAAGAAAACCCCAAATAATTACAATGCTTCAGCCTCAAATATTTTAGCATGTGTCCCTAATATATAAAGCCTTTTTTCTAACATCACAATGCATGGTATCACATCAAACAAAATTAACAATGAATTTTTTATTAGTCTGGTTAAAAACACTGTGACCAGAAACAGGAAACCCTCACTAAGACTTTCTGTTAAAAATGCAGACATCTGCAGGTAAGTGCCTTTATAAATTGTTTAGGTTAGGGATGTTTCAACTACAACTAATTGGAACTGACCAATCAGAGGAGGGTTAGGAATTAGGTAATAGTTACAAAGGCCAGAATATGGCAAAATACAGTATACATCAGTTACACTTTTATGCTTTTCAGATATTCACATAAGCCTATCTTCACAAATTCTAATTTTGTTAATATACATATAACAGTGCAGATCTGATTCTACCACTGTAACAAGTGTTACATTACAGAAACCACAAGCTTTTTCTGTTCACTAAAAGCAAGTTCATTAAGCTCCAATATGATTGTCTCACCTCTGCAAGTTTCCAATACAGCTAGCACAATTTAAGGAGGTAATGTCTTCGCTTTCTTCTAACTTTCACAATCTAAACACTGCTACTTCATGCACATCATTCTACAGAAGATCCATAAAGGATCATATAAGTCATGCAGCCCAGGCTCATTTTCAGGGCAGAGAAACCATGTCAATATAACACTTGAAGCATAATAATATGGTTTTGAACTAAAAACAAGTCATGGACACCTAGTCTGTTATAGCTTAAAGGTCTTGATATGCTGGGCAATTTGACTCTATCTACTGTTTCTGCATATGCCTTAGTTTTATCTTTTAATTACAGACTATAATTGATTTCATGGGCTATAGTCTAATAATATGATCCTGACATCTAGATTGCTCCCTGTACCTCATGGCCTCTTTATTCTTCTAGCCTGTTCCTTGGACATGAAGGCTTTTGATTTCTTCTATAGAAAAGTAAGGTAAATTTAAAGAATTTAGACTATGACATTTTAGGATATTTTGTATTTGTGCAGGAAGTAGCTTTGATCAACATCTGCTCCATACCACACAAAATACAAAAGAGACAGTTTACAGTTACTTACTGTTCTATTGCTGGGAAGACACATCATGAGAGAACTTATAAGAGAAAGCATTTAATTGGGGGCTTGCTTACAGCTGCAGAGGGTTAGTCCATGGCATCGTGTTGGAGAGTGTGGTGGCAGACGTGCATGGCAGTGGAATAGTAGCTGAGAGCTTACATCTGATCCACAAGCTTAAGGTGGGGAGGAAGAGGGCATGGAAGAAAGAGAGGGAGACCTGGCACAGTCTTTGGAAATCCCAAAGCTCACCCTGCCCCCTGTGACACATCTCCAACAACTACCTCCTAATCCTTCCTAAATGGAAACCAAACATTCAAATATATCAGCCTACAGGGGCCATTTTCTCCGCTGCTTTAGTACAGGATGTGAGCTCTCAGTATCCAGTCCCAGCCACTATGCCTGCCTGCTGTCTGCCACGCCAGTATGGATTCTCACTCCCTGGAACTGTAAGCCAAAATAAACCCCTCTATATGTTGCCCTGGCCATGGTGTTTTATCACAGCAACAGAAAGGCAAACTGAGAAACTATGGCAACCTGCCTTCTCTGCATCTTTCTTCATCTTCAATATTCTAAGTAACCTCATCAATTGTCAGGTTATTCAAGAAGAAGCGTTATTATTTCGTCAGCTTAGTTATTAGAGGAAATCACAACAGTAGACTGGAAATCGAGAGACTGTTACTTTGCTACTAACAGACTATAATTTTGGGCATCAAGATGGCTCCCAAAGATTCTTTCTATTGCATTCATACCTTTGTGAAATCTCTTCCCCTTGACTGTGGACCAAATCTAGTGACTAACTTACACGGAAAAGAATACTGTAAAGATGATCTGCCACTTCTCAGTTTTAGTTTTAAAACAGACAAACTTCTCTCTTTGGCTTGCAGCTCCCTGACAGAAACTAGTTGCCATGCTGTGAGCTGTCCTCTGGGAGGCCCACAGAACTAAGGTCCTCAGAACACATCCACAGAGTATCTGAGACTCATTCCAATACCTCTCGAGGAATAGGTTCCTCACAACAGACATGTAAATGGACTTGGAGCAGTCTAGGTTTGTGAGGAGACCACAGCACCACGGACATACTGAATCTACCACTAGAAGGGGCCACCTCAGCCATGCCAGGATTCGGAACCCCAGAAGCTGAAGTAAGTTCTTTTCTGTCACTAAACCCTGAGGCAGTTTATATGCAGCAACAGAAGCCTAGTTCAGGCTGGGCTTCCACCCGTGTTCAACAAAGTATCTGGATTAAAGGAGCTTTTGAGTCTCTTCTGTTGATAGGAAAGCTCTAACATGGACTCCAACTTCATGTTCTTATAATCCAGTCTGGTTACAATGTGTATATATTTTAAAATAAGGTTCAGGTTTTTGGAAATTTGCCTCTGGATATATAACAGCCCAAAGTCTACTTTACTAGCAGCACTGCAATAAGAAGAAAATCTTAATAAATCCCTTTGTAATAAATAAAGTATGTGTTATTAATAGGGATGCCTAGAAAGGGTAGCCAGTGTTCTAAGAATCTCATTTGCCCGCTTTAAGAACTTGGCATGTTTGGGCTAAGTAATATAAAATGTTTGGTTCCTTTTTTATTAAAAATAATCAGAACTGACATAAAAGGCTATTTCCAGCAGTCCTATCTTTTAAAAGTTGATGGATAAATAATGATATTTCTAGACAAGCACAAACTAAGGCAGTTCATGACTATCAAGCCAGCACTGCAGAAAAGACCTAGAGCAATACTGCACACAGGGAGGGCATGAGGAAACAGAAAAGAACGCAATTCATGAGACAAAGGATGAGTAAGGAGAGCAGAAGACTCCTTCATGTCCAAGACCATAAAGGGTAGAGGGACTGGCCAGAAATCTTGGAATCCTGCTGTCTCTGACTTCCCAGCTTTGTGATTACAGCTGCACACCACTGTGCCCAGCTTTCTACATGGGTAGTGGTGATCTGCACTCAGGTTCACATGCTTGCCTAATCACTTTACTGACTGAGCCTTCTTCCCAGTTCCTACTCTCTTTTTATCACTATCCCTCTGGAACATAATTTCAAATTGGGTATTGTGATACCTTTAGCACTGCTCCTTCTGCTTAGGGTCTTTTGTGTTTCCACTTAAATGGTGAGATTGTTTTCCTAAGGCTTTGAAGACTGCAATTTGAATTTTTTTTAAAAATTGCACTAGCAATTGTACTAATAACATTCATTGAAAATAGAGGAGAAATGAAGACATTCCTAGAGCCATCTCAAAATAAACACTAGTGTGGTGCTGGCACAAACAAGAAATGCAGATCAATGTCTTAGCAGAACAGAGTAACACCAAGAGAAAATCTTAAGAGTTGTAGTCACCTAATTTTTGATAACACTTTCAAAATTATACATGTGGAAAAGACAGTATCTTTAAATAGGAAAACTGGGTTTCCATATGAAGAATGAAATGGAGGATCCCAATACTGAAAACAGAAATACCATATGATCTTGCTATACCACTCTTGGGAAAATACCCCAAAGCCTCTAAAGACAATTTACCATAGAGATACTTACACGTCTGTGTTTATATTGTTCTATTCCCAACCTTGAGAAAATGGAACCTGACTAGATGTCCATCAGTAGATGAATAGATGAAGAAAATGTGGTACATATACATAATTAATTTTATGCCACATCATGGTAACTGGTTGTTTTGTGGCTATTTTTTAAAAGGTTAAGAAAGTTTCTCTTCCTAGTCTTAAGTGTTTTATCATGTAAGAGTGTTAGATTTGCCAAATGTCTTTTTGGTGTATGCATTAGGAAAAACAAGTTTCAAAATAAGTAATGACAAATAATGAATATAACCCCCTGAATAAAATAAGAATCCATACCATAAATCTATGTGGTTATTGCTTTGTGCTCTATTGACAGCACATTATATTGACTTTTAAGAATATGTATTTTGTATTTATGCATGTATGGGCAAGTGCATGCCACAGCTTGCACATGGAGGAAGAGAACAAGACAACCTGGAAGACTGTTTTCCTCTTCTACTGTGTGGGTTTCAGGGGTTAAACTTAGGCTCTCTGGCTTGGTGGCAAGAGCCTTTACCTGCTGATCCATCTTGCCATCCCTTATTAATTATGTTTTGAATGCTAAACATCATCCCTCTCTGGAGTAAATCTCATTCTGTTATGGTGTACAATTCCTTTAAAAATCCGTTGTTGGATTTGGTTGGGTAATATTTGGTTTAAAAAAAACTGTACCTGCACTTTAAGGGATACTGGTCTGTTTCCTTTTTAGTGTGATGATTAGAGTAGGTTTGTTTTTAAAAAGCATTATGGGTCTTCAATTTTGAAAATATATGACACCAATCTTCAAATGACTAAATACATCAGGTGTAATAGCATTCTCAGATCTTTTAATTGTTGGAGGTAGGAAATGCAAAACTAGAGAAGAAGCGTAAACCAGAGAGGGCTAGAATATATCTGCACTAGGATAAAGTATCTGACCAGAATATATACACTTGTGTATGCATGCATACATGCATGCGCGCGTGCACACACATACACACACTCACACACTGACTGTGTCCACTGAGATGGCCTAGAAGCAGAA
This sequence comes from Peromyscus melanophrys, assembly GCA_902168415.1. Taxonomy (NCBI): domain Eukaryota; kingdom Metazoa; phylum Chordata; class Mammalia; order Rodentia; family Cricetidae; genus Peromyscus; species Peromyscus melanophrys. The sequence continues at coordinate 18,420 of CABHPR010128776.1, forward strand.
ACATCCCGAGGGCTGTGATTGCACTCTGTATCCAGATTGGGATAAAAGACAGTATCCAGGATTCAGTCAGAAAATATTTTGAGACACAAGAAATAAAGGAAGCCCTCAAAATTTGATGGATCATTTCAAAATATGTTTGAAAGGATACATACTGGCCAACCCAAGTCAAAATTGGTGATGATATGTAAAGCACTGGAAAATAGGTGTCAATGAATCTAATATAGAGAACAAAAAAATCAGTAAGTGGAAAACAGAGGGCTTTTCCTTAGCTTACCAAGGAATGAATATAGAAGGGATTATGGATGCTAGCAAACCACCATTTTGAAAACATGGATTATCAGTAACTGATCTGATACAAGTCAATGAGAGTAAAACATGGATGTCATCTTTCAGTGAGAAAAGGAAATGGAGTAATGTCACAGAAGATATGCCTGACCATCTTCAACAGCAGGGGGCATCACACTATCTTCCACATAAACTACACCACAGCCTTCTATAGTAGCAGAGTACCGCCGTGGTGTTTCTGTCCTAGCTCTACAACCTAGATCTAATCTGGAAATCCAAATGGATGGAAGCAGCAGATCAACCTAAATCACGTGATGGGGACACCTCTTCAATAACTCCTGTATGCTTCCAAAATGTCAAGACTGTAAGTGACAAAGGAAGTTCTTCTCCTTATTAAAAGAAATGAAAGAACGCCAGGCATGGTGGCGCACGCCTTTAATCTCAGCACTCGGGAAGCAGAGGCAGGCGGATCTCTGTGAGTTCGAGGCCAGCCTGGTCTACAGAGTGAGATCCAGAACAATCAGGACTGTGACACAGAGAAACCCTGTCTTGAAAAATTTAAAAAAAAAAAAAAAAAAAAAGATAAATGATCAGGAACTGGATGCAAATCAAATAAATACAAATGAGATGTTATTGGGTTAACTGATGCCATTTGAGGCTATGGAGATCACAGTACTGTATCAACACTAAAACCCCTGGTTTTGAGCATTGTACTGTGGTGGTACAAAAGAATGTGAGGAGCAGATGCCTAAAACTCCTTCGCCCACTCCAAGGGAAAGATGCACAAGTATATACACATAGACACAGAAGCAGCGGGGCAGAGCAGGAGAACGAAATCACGGCAAAATAAAAACGCAAACAACTGGTATAGCTGAACATTTTTGACCCATTTCAAAAATTTTCTTTGAGTATAAATCACACTAAAATAATAAAAATTCTTAGGAATATATGACACTAACTATAAAATAAACTGAATTTTACCAAGAATTTAGTAAGAAATGCAGTTTTAAAAGCACATTAAGCCCCAAATCTTGTTTTTTTTTTTTAAAACTGAAAGTTTCTAGATAGTTGAGTGAAATATATATATTTTAAAGCTAACATTCTCCAAAATATCCAATGGACAGTTGTTTACTTTAAAGGATAAACAGAGAACATTAATATCAAGTATTATCCACTCTGGTTGCACATTCCAATCTTACTGAACAAATTAAACCAAATATGTGCCTCCAGAAGCAAGGGAAGTTAAAATCCAAACAAACTTCCCACCTCGACCAGAAGGAAAGGTGCGAGGTGCTCCATACAAATGCATGAATATCCTTCTCTACAGCTGCCACTAAGGGGCTACAACTTTGACATTAAGCAAAATGATCTGAGATTAGACCACATTGGAATAATTACATTTTATATCTGACATACACAGAAAACATAGCAGTTCCTTTCCTAGAAATCAAACTGAATTTTTAATGAAAACATGATTTGAGTGACTAAAGCATTCTGAAATGACAACAGTTCCCTGTACTGGGAAGCCATGATGATTCTTCACATAACAGCAATGCCACGCACCCTGGAGAACAGTGGAGATGCCACGCACCCTGGAGAACAGTGGAGATGCCACACACCTTAGAGAACAATGGAGGTGCCACATACCTTAGAGAACAATGGAGATGCCA
>CABHPR010128777.1:0-36130 GCA_902168415.1 Peromyscus melanophrys
CATGCATGCTACTCCATTCTGCCATTTTCCCATCTCTCTACTGCACATTCATCCACCAATGTGGCATTACAAACTGCTGTGTCACACAGTATGTTTTTTAAAAAAGTTAATTTGGGATACAGAAGTCTTGGATCAGGTCAGATTTATTAACAGATGAAATCAATAAAGTACACTCACCACACAGAACAAGGTTGACACTGCTGCTGATCCAACTGTTACTGTCCTGCCATTCCACCCAAGGGAAATGGGAACCAGACTGCAAGCCACACTTCTCCACCACCCACTGCCTGCTCTGACCAGCCTAAGAGAGAGTGTTGCCCTCCCCCCATGGGTTCTTAAGGAGCCAAATAGAGAAGGCCACGCCCACTGGGCAAAACTGCTCCATTCAATTGGTCATTGGACCAAATGACAGAATTCCCACAACATTTCTCCCTTTTTGTCTAAAATAAAAAGGAAGGTTCTAATCCTAACATAGTAAAAACTATATACAATAAAAACTATTAACATGTATTGTCCAGAAGGAAGGAAAAGTAATAATCTTAACAAAAATTGAACTACATACAACAAGAACAATTATCCAGTAAGAAATATATCCTAGATGTCCAGACCATAGGTAATTGGCAATTTTTATAAAGATTACTACAATAGTTGTCCTTTCCTGAAGAATCTAAGTTTTGTACCTAATAAGTCCTTAGCTAAGATTTGGAAGGATTGTAACTGTAACTATCTAGTCTATTTACATCATGCAAATACTTATTGCAATGAATCACTGGTCTGGTTCTAAAGCACCAAAATTAGGTGACTATCACTGAGACTCACCTCCAATACCCTGTTACTGCCCCAGACTCAGTGTGATCTTGTGGCTAGACAACACGTCCAGGGACTGAGCCTCCCAGCAAGTCAAGAACCACCCCTATTCAGCAACAACATTTGTCTCCTGTGGCCCACTGTCTCTAGTTTCACTTCTCTCCACCACACACACACTGATCCACCCCACCATCTTGTTTTCCAGTTTCATGAGACCACTTTTTAAAATCATCTTCCACAAGATCTGCCTTATTTTATTTGTTCCAGAGATACTGCTCACTCTGTAGACTCATCCTCCACCACTGCATCTCCCCTCAAAGCCTCCATGACTCTCTCAGAGTGGCTCTGAGGTCCAGTGGGTGCTGGTAGCCACCATCATCTTGAATTGGTCCATCAACAAAACCCATTCTTAATAATCAAACAATCCTGCATAAGGCCCACACACACAGTGGTGGAAGGCCTGGGCTGACCAACTCAGCTACCATCCAGTCCCAGATGCATCACTTTGAGTTAGTACATCCCAACATTTACTCCATCTACGAGCTGCTGGAGTCCTAGATCAACAGTTCATTTTCTGTGTTTGACCTCTGAAACACACTCTAAAGTGGTCCATGCTGCCCCTGGAGGCTATGTTGGCATCCCTGGGATGCTGTCCCAGGCTGTGTTAAAATCCAAGGTTTATGTGGATGTCCATGGTCTGTACTGCCACTGGAGGCCATGTGGATGTCCAAGGACTATGTAACCACTAGAGACCAGGAGGATCTCTGTAGTCTATGTAACCTCAGGAAACCATATTAGTGTATGTGGTCTGAGTTGCTACCAAAGCCCATATTGATGTACATGACCTGTACTGCTGCCTGAATCCATGTTTAGGTTCATGGTCTATGTTACTGCCAATGGCCATGTTGGGGTCCATGGTCTTGCTGTAGATTGATGTCCATGACCAGTGTTACCACCAAATCCAAGGAGAACATCCATGGTTTGTGCTGATGCCTGAAGCCATGTTGATTTCAATGGGCTTTGTTGCCATGGGGGGCCATATTGATGTGGGTGACCTGTGCAGCTACCTGAGGACATGTTGATGTCTGTGGGCTGTGTTACCACTGAAGACAGTGTGGATGTCTGGGGTCTATGCTGCCACCTGAAGCCATGTTGATGTCCATGGGCCATGATGTCTCCAGGGACCATATTGTCGTCTTTCTTAGTTAAGGTTTCAATTGCTATGAGAGACATCATGACCATAGACTATGATGGTGTCCATGGCTTGTGCTATAAGAAGGCCAGGTAGGCTGCCTGCCCACCAAACTTCCCAGCTCTCTCACTCTCTTGATGTCCACCCACCCTATCCCCAGTCCTGAGCACTCCTAATCACTGTATACCATCCTGAAAGTGGGGTAGAGACTCCCTGCTCTACCAGAAATCATGCGGGCTGCCAGATATCCAGCCCCCAACTTGAATGGAGATTCACTGCTGCACCACAGGCCACACCTACCAAAAGACCACAGAGGAAACAGAAACCAAGGAACAAAACACCCATCCAACAAGGACAAACTCAGAAATTGTCACCTAGCCCTATAATCACCCCAAACCCAGATGCTTAGAAGACAGCATAAGAACACAATCAACACTGGCTGTTGTAGAAGTAGCCAACCATCTTATTAAATAAGAAACACAGAGCCAGTGTAAAGATAAAAGCCCAAGAGGTCAGAGCTAAGAGCCTTCCCCGCCTGCTTCAGCTAGCTTCTTCAGCCAGGAGACCTCTCCGAAAGAGAGCTACTTCCTGTGCGTTCGTCTTTAAATAGAGTTCTGTTCTGCCTTCTCATTGGTCGTAAACCCAACCACATGACTGCCTCGTCACTGCCTGTCTGTACAGACCTCCAGACACACATTGGAGCGTGTGTCTTCAATGCCGGCTGTATCCTTGAACACACAGAGATCTACCTAGTTTTGTCTGCCGAGTGCTGGGATTAAAGGTGTGTGCCACCACCGCCCGCCCCTCACTATGGCTTGCTAATAGCTCTGACCCCTAGGCAACTTTATTTATTAACATACAAATAAAATCACATTTCAGCACAAATAAAATACCACTATAGGCTGTCATGGCACATGTCTTTATTCTCAACCCTCCAGAGGCAGAGGCAGGCAGTTCCCTGTGAGTTCAAGGCCAGTCTGGTCTACAGAGCAAGTTCCAGGACAGCCAATACTATACACAGAGAAACCCTGTCTCAAAATAAAGAAAAGACACAATCAACAGTAGCCAAGGCAACATGTCATCACCAGACAACATCCTTCACAATAGCCATAAATAATATAAAATATTTTAGGGGTAACTCTAACCAAGCAAATGAAAGAATTGTATGGTTAAAAACTTCAAATATTTGAAGAAATAAATTGACTAAGACATCAGAGGATGAAAAGATCTCCATGCTCATGGACTGGTAGAATCAACATAGTAAAAATGGCCATCCTACCAAAAGCTATCTACAGATTTGGTGTACTCCCCACCAAAATTCAAACACAATTCTTTACAGACCTTGAAAGGACATATTCAACTTCATATGAAAAAAAAAACAGGATAGCTAAAACAATCCTGAACAATAAAAACTTCTGAAGTTATCACCATCCCTAATTTCAAGCACTACTATAGAGCTATAGTCATAAAAATCACATGGTATTGGCATAAAAACAGACATGTTGGTCAATGGAATTGAATCAAAGACCCAGACATAAATCCACAGACCTATGAACACTTAATTTTCAATAAATAAACCAGAAATACACGTGGAAGAAAGAAAGCATCTTCAATAAGCAGTGCTGGTCTAACTGGATGTCAGTATATAGAAGAATGCAAATAGATCCATATCTATCACCCTGCACAAAACTCAAGTCCAAGTAGATCAAAGACCTCAACATAAAACCAGGTACACTGAACCTAATAGGAGAGAAAGCGGGAAATATCTGTGAATACATTGGCACAGGAGACAACTTTCGGAACAGAAAAACAATAGCACAGGCACTAAGACTGACAATTAGCAAATGGGACCTCATGAAACTGAAAAGCTTCTGGAAGGCAAAGGACACCATCAGAAGCACAAAATGACAGCCTACAGAATGGGAAACGATTCTCACCAACTTCACATCTTACAGAGGTCTAATTTCCAAAATATATGAAGAACTCAAGAAACTAGCCATCAACAAGCCAAATAATCCAATTTAAAAATGGGGTGTAGGTCTAAACCAAGAATTTTCAACAGAGGAATCTCAAATGGCTGAGAAGTGTTTAAAGAAATGTTCAACATCCTTAGCCATTAGAGAAATGCAAATCAAAACAATTCAGAGATTCGATCTTATACCTGTCAGAATTGCTAAGATAAAAAAACACAAGTGATAGCTCATGCTGTTGAGGATGTGGAGCAAAGGGAACACTCGCCATTGCTGGTGGGGGTGTAAACTCATATAACCACTATGAAAATCAATATGGTTGTTCCTCAGAAAACTGAGACTAGATCTACCTCAAGACCGAGCTATACCACTCTTGGGCATATACCCAAAGGGTGCTCCACCATACCAAAAAGACACTTCCTCAACTATGTTTTCAGCAGCTTTATTCATAACACCCAGAAACTGAAAACAACCTGGATGTCCCTCAGCAGAAGAATATATAAAGATGTGATACATTTACGCAATGGAATATTACTCAGCTGTTAAAAAAAATGACATCAGGAAATTTGCAGGCAAATGGGTGGAACTAGAAAAATAATCACCCTGAGTGAGGTAATCTGACCTAAAAAGACAAACATAGAATGTACTCACTTGTAATTAGATACTAGCAGTTAAGTCAATGATAATCATGCTACAATCTACAAATCCAGAAAGACTAAGTAACAAGAAGGACTCTAAAGGGGATGTGTGGCTCTCCCTGGGAAGGAGTAATAGAATAGATTTTGCAGATAGCCTGGGTGGGTGGGGATGGGAAAAGGAGAGATCAGGTAGGGAGAGGAGAGAATTCACAGAGGGAAAGAGTACTGAGAGATGACTGGAATTGGAGACCGGGAGCGGGGGATAGCAGATGTGGAAACCTAGTCCAGTAAAAACACTCAAGATTCTATGAGGGTAACCCTACTGAGGACTCCTAGTAAGGGAAGATTCAGAACCTAACCAGCCATCCACTGTAACCACACAAGGTTTCCAGAGGTGCAACTAGGACGCCAACCCAGCCATAAAACCCTCGATCTACAATCTGTCCCACCTGCGAGATGTACTGGGGCAATGGAGGCGCAGAACTTGTGGGAGTGATCAAGCGATGACTGGTCTAACTTGAGGCCCACACCACAGAGGGAGCCCATGACTGACACTGCCTGGATGACCAGGAATCAGAGGTCGAATAGCCCAGAGACTTAAGATAGAAAAGAAATCAGTAAAGTGATTCCTAATGATATCCATATACGCTCACAGATCAGTGCCTAGCCCAGTCATCATCAAAGAGGCTATGCCAACCGCTGATGGGAGCAGATGTAGAGACCCACAGCCAGATATTAGATGGAGAAGGAGCCCAAACTGAACATCTCCATTTGGTCCCTCCTCCTGGAGCTTGGGAAGCCCTGTAGAAGAGGAGAGGAAGAAATGTAGGAGTCAGAGGGCCCAAGGATACCAGGAAAACACAACGCACAGACTTCAACTAAGTAGGGCTCATGGGGTCCCTCAGAGACTAAAGTGGCAATCATGGAGCCTGTGTGGGTCTAGGTCCTCTGTGTATATGTTATGGTTGTTAGATTAATATTTTGTGGGACCCCCTAACAGAGTGAGCATGACTCTCACTTTTTTGTATGCTCTTGTGACCCTTCCCCTCCTACTGGGTTGCTTCTTCCGGCCTTGATATGAGGGTTTGTGCCTAGTCTTATCCAATCTCCTTATGTTGTGTTCACTGGATATTCCTAGGAGGCCTGCTCATTTCTGAAGGGAAACCGAAGAGGAATGGATCTGGCGGAGAGGGGAGGTGGGCTTGGGGAAACTGGAGGAGTGGAGGGAAGAGAAACTGTTGTAGAGGAGTATTAAAAACAAAAATGGTAGAAATTTTTTAAAGTCATGGGTTTGTTGTTCTTACCACTTTGTTAACCCGGGCAGTCTTCATAGTTACAGGGAAGTGAAACTCTTCAATGTAAGTGGAGCATTCTTCATTAAATACCCTTGATTTAGCCTGAGAAGATTCCCAACAGGTCCTGACATTGGAAGTATTCCTGACTATGATATCCAAGTTCTCAATGTTGTACTTTGAATTAGTAATCACATTAATCTGTTTTCCTGCCTGCTCCATCTTTTAAAATGACCTCAAGATGACTGTTCCTGTATATGACTCTCATCTTAACCTCGATTATACCTTTCAACTGTGTCAAATTTTCATATACTGTTCCACGTGGGTTCTTTATGTGTAGATAGCTGTCTGCTTTAACAAAGCAATGTTTTTTCTACGATAAATTCCTAATTTTAGGTTCCAATCCACTGATTACCACTTTCTGCCCTTATAATGCTAGATTCAAATAGAAAAGCACTCTAAACACTAGGTATGTTTTCTACAAATCTGAAACAGAACAATTTTTATGACTGTTTTTCTTTCAGTTGTACCCGCAGATGAATTACTGTGAACACTGGGCACTGATGTTTTTATTTCTATAATAAACTGTTTCATAGCTTGGATTGGAAAGCTTTTTCACTCCTGCCCACATTCATCTTGAATTGTTTTTACTTGAGATAAAAGATATAACACACACACACACACACACACACACACACACACTTCCATGGAAACACGCAAGGCTCAAAATGAAGGTCAAGGTTCAGGCTAGAAAAAACGTTTGTACCAAATTGAAAGAAGCAAAGAACTCTATAACATTGTGGTGATTAAGTAAGAGTGACATGTTACCCATAAAAACTTAATGCAGATACTTTGAGAGGTAACAAGAAGAAACATGAACAGACCACACACACAGGAAGAGAAGGAAGCTTACCATCACCATGGAGGTAGCAGGTTGGGAGCTGGTAGCTTTCTACTGAAAACTACAGAGATAACTAAACATTAGATGATATGGCTAGTAAAGTGTATTATCTTTCGAGGGCAGCTATCTGACATACAACAGACAAACAAAAGTTAAGATTTTTATATGAAGTCACAAAACATTCTCATAGGCATACTCACTTTAAATTCTTCAAAACCCAGACAGAGCAGGTGTGACTAACTTTCTTGAAAGTGAATTTCCTGAAGTTGCTAGGACACTAAGACCGAGTGTCAACGCTGGAACGCTGACCTAACTATGGTTAGACTAGATCCTTTGTCTATGCTACTGCGTCAGTATACCAACCCCCCGAAAGAAGGCAGTTTTGATAAGTGATTATTTTCAAGTCCTACTCTTAAGATTCCTGCACTAGTTGTAAATAACACAAAAGATCCAACCAGTCGAAGCTGGTTCGAATATCCAAGTGCATTGTTTTAGACACATGGTGTGTTGCATTTTTAATGAGCAAGGCATGTTTTGGCAAGGACATGACTCATTGTCCCATGTCTCTCTACCCCCCCACCCCCAGGCAGGAATTGAACCTAAAGCTTCCCAGATGCTAGACAAGCACCCTATATCTAAGCTTTATTCCTTCCCAACCCTCACCCTTAGCTTCTTTTGTTTTTTGTTTTGTTTTGTTTAAACCTCCCAACATTCATCTGCAATGTCTGCCTTTGCATAACCTGAGCTAAGTAAGTTGAGAATGAGTCCTTCCTACGAACTGAATTTATTATCCAGATAATAAATGCATTTTGCTTTTACACATAAAGTATACACTGAAGATATCACACTGAATATGTCCATAAAAACTATACATATCAGGGGGTATTTCTATGTTTATTCATGAGACAGTTAAATAATTAAATAAAATATAATTTACCCTATGCTATCTGACATCTTTCTGTGCTAATTACAGTTTCTTTCTAGTGATTGTTGACTTTTTAAGTCTAGAAGGAAAGGGGCTTTGGGTTTGAGATTTGTGCTAGGCTAAAATAGCTTTTACAGCATAGTTGGACAGGGAGTCTATACTGTCTCTTTTTTGATATCTCAGGATGCCTGGCAGAGGGAAATCACTCAGAATTAAGCAGTTAAAATTAAAGACATCTGGTTTCCCTGAACCAGCTTGGGCAGCCAAGGACAGCCACTCTCTGTTTCAGCACCATGTTGTCCTTCCAGGGTTCCCAGGCTTTCCTCAGAGCTCAGCGTGCTCTAGAACCTAAAGTCCAAACCTTAAATCCTCATGGAAAGTCTCAGGCTTCAGACAAAATGGCTGAGTCTGTTCTGCTGCAGTCACGCTGTCTCTACTCTGGGGCTTTGACAAACAACATTCCTTCTATGTGGTGCTGAGGAAGGCCAGACACTGGACTTCTAAGCACCATTTTTTGCAATATACAAGATCAGGTTCCATAGTGACAAAAGACTCCTCTTGCTTCACCATCAGGGAGGGTACTTTGCCTCGACTCAACTTCCTAAACTTTATTTATATAACAGTTTGGCGATCATTCTACCCAACACATCCCCAGTGTGATACAAAGAGAGAAGCAAAGAACTGAAAACCAAGAGTCCTGAATCCTGAACCCATTCGTCCACAGAGCACTAGAGTGGGAAGGGCAGATGGCGGAGAAGAAAGGATGAGGGAATAGGAGGAGAAGAGAAGAGGAGAAGCAGCTGGAGGGGGAAGAACAGAAGGAAGGAAAGGAAACAGCCTGAGGGAACTGTCTGTCACCTTTACCCTCTTTACAGAACGAGGTCTTCATAAAGGTCTGTCAATGGCTTTGAACTGTAGACTGGTATTTCTGCCACCAGAACAGGTACAGAATCACCAAGCAGTCATTTGGCATTCACATTGTATTGAGGGTCATGACCGTAATATCAGTGAGCTTTTACTCAGTGTCTCCATGTGCTTAGCATGAGACCACGCCCTTCACATTCATTATTCCATCTCATCCTCATAACAACTCCGTGGTGTGTGAAACCTCTATCGTTTCTTTTCCATGGACAGATGCAATATTTACATCATCTCAGTCAGCCTGTGTCCTTCTAGTCTTTTTATAGGACCCATCATCGAAATTAAAACTATCCTTAAAGAAATGACTCCGCATATCATCAGAGTGTGGTGAGCAGAGTACTGGGCCCTGACCATGTCCGCATGCTAATGTACAAAAGCAGTGAATGGCTGGACAGGTGTGACTAACTGCAGGGCTTGGAGACAGAAGAGCTCTTCTGGATAATGGAGGAGAGCCTGCCGCTCTGTGGAGAGGTGCCCAAGAGCCAGCTATGGAGATACGATACTGAGGGAACAACAGTGTGAACCAAAAAGGACTCGTGACCAGTGCCTGCTGGATCTGCAGCTGGAATGGGGCCCTGATCCAAGGAGTAAGGGTAGAATGTAGAATCAGAAAAGGCAAGGAAACAGAATCCCTCTGCAGAGTGTCCAGGAAGAGTAAAGACTTGCCAACACTTCTGTTTTAGCCAAGCAAGATCGTGTTGGCTGACCTCTAGTATCGTAAGATAATAAATTTGGATCCTTCAACTAACCGAGCTTGTTTGGGACACTTGTTACAATAGCTATAGGAAACCAAAGCCCGAAGCTACACTGAGCACTTGTCTATAATTTTCTTTAAAAGACCGCAGCACAGGATCTGGGAAGATGGCTCAGTTAGGAACGTGCTTGCTAGGCAAGCATGAAAACGGGACTCCAATCCTCAGAACTCAGCTTTAAAAACAATGTCAGGTATGGGCCGAGGAGAGGGCTGAGTGTGCAGAATGCCTGCCGAGCAATTATGGGGACTCTGACTTGGGATCTGCAGCACCTACACAAAAGCCAGGCATGGTGGACCTGTCTGTAACCCCATCTCTGTGTGACGGAGACAGGGGGATCTGAGGTGCTCAGTGACCAGCCAATCTGGCTAAAAAGGCAGACTCTAGGTTCAGGAGTCTACCTCTGGCCTCCACATATACACGTAATGTGTACACATGCACACATATGCATATAACACACACACAATTTTTTAAAGCCAGGAGTGGTGGCACATATTTGTAATCCGCTGTTTGAGAAACTGACATGCATAGCCCTGGGGCTCAGCAGCCAGTCACCCTAACCTAATCTGTGAGGCCTAGTTCCCAGTGAAAAACTGTCTCGCAAAAAGCAAGATGGACAGCTCTTGAAGGATAATACCCAAAGCTGACCTCTGACCTTCACACAACTGCACATATCTGCACACACCTGCACGTACATGTAGATGCACCCACACACACAAGCACACACACGTGTACACACAAGACCGCAGCAAAGATAGCGTGGTCCAATATAGCCAGCCATGTATGTATTCAGTTGAATTATAAATCAGGTCCAGCCAAGCACGCTAATCAGGAGAGTGCTTCCTGGGAGAGCAGCTAGCTGTGTACCTCAACCACCTCTCTCACCAATGTCAGGATCATCCACAGACCTTCTGTTAGTTAACGTAATTCATGTCAAAGTAAGATTTTACAGGGGAAATCTGTGGATTGTTAGCAAAATCAAGACAGAAATGGGGCACGTTTGAAGTATTCAATCTCCATAGACAGACAAAATTTAGACTTCCACTGCCCTGACACAAGCAACATATAAGAATCAAGTGATACTCTGTGGGAGACCTGCCCCCACTTTACCCAGGGTACCCTTGAGGAGAGAGAGATAAGGAAATATCAGGTAGAATGATAGGCCTAGCCAATGAGAAGAAAGACAGAAACACAGGATAGCTTCAAGAGGACCTTGGTCAATACCCAACGGCCCAGAACTTTATTCAAAAGTGCTTTTTATAACAATGCCAAAGGAAGAGGCAAAAGACCTCTCCCTTGCTAGATACAGCCAAGTGTAGACCCTTCCAAACACCTGGTACCCAGGCCCATGGTCCAGTCATCCTCTCATGCAGTCCTGCTGGGTAAAGCAAGCTCAGATCTCACTAGGAAACCTCTGTGGGCTCCCACAATACTCTGAGCCTTAACCCCTAAAGATGGTGTCTATGGTTTGACCCCTCCATGTCCTGGGTCCTGCTAGTACACTATTTCTGGATATGTGATATTAACTTAAGAGAAGCTGGATCCTGTGTCAAAAATGTTATCTTTGAGAGACCCACTCTTGCAAGGCCGTGTCAGGATACAAAACCATCAGTATTAGCGTCTCATTGCTATGACAAAGCATCCGAGTAGAACAATGCAAGGGAGGAAGTTTGTTTGGACTCGTTGTCTGGGAGGCTTCGGTCACTCGACTCCACTATTCCTGGGAACACAGAGGAGTAGGGACACTATGTCACGGAGCAGGTGATGAAACTCAATGACTGCCCCTTACGGGACTGAAGGAAAAGGCTAGGACAACATGCAGCCTTCTAGGTCATGGCCACCCAGTGAACTGTCTCCTCCACCCAGGTCTCATCTCCTCATAGGCTACTCAGCCACAAGCTCATCAGTAGATTAAGTAGCACCCCATGATTTATTTATTTTTCATAGCACCACCAGCCTTTTGGGGAGATACTTCTCATCCAAGCAAAGCAACCAGAAACCAGCCATCACTACTCCATTAAGCAGTGTGTGATTGCTGGCTAACAAACATTTAACAAGGGTCTACTTGTGTGGCCCAGTTTGCACTGATTCAGTTCATAAACCTTCTAGCAATGCTGCGGGGAAGTATTCAGATCTTAGCCTCGATCAGAAAGACTCACTAAACACCAAGAAAGAGCAGCCAAAGTGTCATGGAATTAGCCTAGGTTAGTTTACCCAACAGACAGAATCACACACCCATGGGAAATGTCAAAAGGAAACTTCCTTTTCACATGAAGCAGCAAAGGCATGTTCAATCACTAATGAGATCCACAGTGATGAACAGTAACCACACTGAAGTGTGTTTTGTGTGCTTCAGTGGGGAAAACAACGGCACAGATCTTTTGCTCTCACCAACATCTTCTGAATGTATCCCCACGGCTCTTACTTCAACTGTTGGAGATTTAATCTCTCTTACAGGCAATAGTAAGACCTTGTCCAAGGTTCCCAGCAGAAAATTACAAGCGTGAAAGTCAAAAAGCCAAAATAAATTTCTCAAAAAGTCTAAGAAACAAATGTTTCATTGCAGGAAGGGGGAAAAGAGAGAAAGCTAGCAGCTAAAATATAAGAAAGAAAAAAAAAAACGGTACATGTGAAACTCTGCCAAATTTCAAAGAATTGCTTATTCTGTCCTATGCAGTCCAGAAGAGAAGAAAACCAGAAAGCTATCCATGTAAAATACATTTGACACAGCACTCCTCTGTGTGAAGACATCTGATCTGTGAGGAAGGACTGGACAGCACAGGAGACCCTAAAGCATGATAAATCAGTTTCTACACGCGTTTGAAAGGTGTCCTAGCAACGCTTCCCTGTGACATGCTGTTTCAATTCTCCAATCTCTGCTGTACTCTCAAGGAACATTTGCAGGCACCACGCTTCGTAATGGCTCCCAACCGGCCATATGGAGATGATGAAGAGTCTCTGAACTTCCACATGTGTGAGCAAATCTGAAGGATTTGATTGACTTTGTCAGACATCTCAGTCAGAAGGAGAAACTGTGAAATCAGTCGCTTGTTTGCTTTGCTTCATAGGATGTTCAGATAAACTTTGAACTTGTCCCATGCCTCTTGTTTTACTAAGAAATTGCCTAAATTACCTAAGCCTGTATCACAATTGGTGGCAGAATTACGCAATTATCCTATACCACCATGATTCTATAATATTTATTTATTTTATGTATTGTGCCACTTGAATATGTATGTCCCTTTTATCCATTCACAGAAAAGCAACAGTGTATCTAATAACAGTGGAAATAGACTTCCGTCTTAATTTGTTGACATTCTGGATAAACAAAAATTGAGACATCTTTTGCTTCCCTTCAAATTCTACATGCAATAAGCTTTTCAGCATTTGTCTGCCTTTGCTTACGATTCCCCATCTGCCTGGAATATGTGGACTCAGTCCTCTGCCTAGCCAACTCTCCTCAAAACAAACACCCAGGTCACTCTCAGCCCCTCTTGGAAGCCTTCCCTGAGCAGCCCGTGAAGTCAGCCAGTTTTGTTCCCTCAGCTTTTTCTACGCACTCTGCACAACCCACACCCCCAGCCATGCTCATGCCAAGCTGAAACCATCTTTTCATTGTTCCTTTTATTTTTGAGGTCATAACATAGTTAATAATTTCCCCTTCACTTTCCTCCTTGCAAACTTTCCCATAGACCCTTCCTTGCTGTTTTAAATTCATGGCCCCTTTTTTCACTAATTTGTGTTATATACATATATTTGTATATATATACAAATATTCCTAAATACACAACTATAACTTATTCAGCCTGTATAATGTCACTTACATGTGTGTTTTCAGGGTTGACCATTTGGTATTAGATGATTAACTGATATGCTTATCCCTGGGGAAGACTATCTCTTCTGCTTTTAGCATTGCTTGGTTTCCTGTAGTTCTTTGGGTAGGGCTGAGGCCTCCTGGGCTTTCCCTAGTCCACTGTGACGTGTCTATTGTCTTTGTCCCTGTTCATCTCGTGTTTAGGCAGTCAGGTTAGTGTGATTTTATGAGTATAGCTTCTGACGTTACTAGGAGACGCAATCTCACAGCGAACTCCCTGACCCTCTGGCTCTTACGATCTTTCCACCCCGTCTTCAACAGTGATCCCTGAGCCTTAGGTGCTGGAGTTGTGTTGCAGATGCATCACTAGGGACTGGGCTCCACAACTCTACATTCTGATTGCTTGTGGTTTTCTATAATGATCTCTGTCTGTTGCAAAGAGAAGTGTCCTTGATGAGGGGCGAGGACCACACTTATCTGTGGGTGTAAGGACAAATATTTAGGGATTATGCTAGGTTAGTAAAGTAGTGGTTATAGGTTCTCCCCAAGATTCATGACTTCGCTAGCCCTGGGGAGCTGGCTGGGTTTCCGGTACCAAGAATGATTTCTGTCTGTCAAGCAGGTCTTAAGCTCAGTTCCAGAGCTGGTTGCTGCCGAAGTATGATGCCTGTCACGACTGTATCTTCAGGCTATCATGCCGTGCTGTCATGGTTCGTAGACACCACTCTGGGTAGGACTTTTGCTCCCTTCTCTCCTTTGTAAGCTTGTCTGGTCCTTCCGGTGCAGGGAAAGTCCGTCCTCGGGAAGGAGGCTTTGAAACCAGTTCCAGATCAGGAGCTCCTGGGTCCTCTGTCTGAAGTGCAGGGTGTCCTCAGCAATGGGGACTGACCTTTCACCTCTGGGCGTGGTGCAACCAAAGGCAATAGCAATAGCCTGTTACATCTGGGGATTGATTCTCTTGGATAACCCTGAGCAAAAACTCAAAGGAAGGCTTCTCGTACCTGGTGTGAGGGTTTTTGTTAGATGGTCTTTGTCTTCTGGAGGGAGCATCGCAGACCAGTTGGGAAATTTTCATTTAATCTATATGTGTATAGTTATACACAGACTTACATGTATGGTAGGTATTTTTAGGTAGATAGTTAATAGTATGATTCTTTATGATTTTTTAAGATATCCTAACTGTTGTAGTATCTCTCCTTCTTCTGTATTTATCTCCCTCCAGCTAAATTGCAAACCACTTGAAGTCCGGGATTATTGCTAAGATTTTGGGATTTATCCACATTCTACTTTCTAGCACACTGTTGATTACAAAACAAAGCTCAAAAGGTAAACTTAATCTCTGAGATAAAGAGATGCACTTTGTAAGTCATTATGACAATTATTAATATTTTAATGTACCCATTCCTTTATAACAGATATATGAGAAAAGGAAATAAAGCAAACACATCCCCACTGAAGCTTTTGCAGAGATAAGCATTTATAACATTGGCTATATCTCTTCAAAAGTATTTAATTTCAAAATCTCTTCTTTCTGTTTATCCTTTTATTTTTTTTCCATTATTTGTACCAAAACTGAGTTACTATTTTATAAAAGAACCAGACAATGGTACTTGTCATGGTTCATCTCTGTAAGCAACTTGACTGGATTTAGTCACTTAGGAGACACACCTCTAGGCATGTCTGTGTGGATGTCCTAGATGGGTTTAACTGAGGAGGGGAGACTCACCTTGAATGTGGGTGGCACCATTCCGCTCACAGGTCCCAGACTGAATACAAAGGAAAAAAGAAAAAGCCAGGTGAATACAGTTCATTTCTCTCTGCTTCCAAGTCAGACCAGAAAATGGAGACCCAGTCACACCCTCTTGCCACCATGAACTCTCCCATGCCTTCTTCACCTTAAGGACTGTATTCTTTCAAACTGTGAGCTAAATCAACCTGTCCTTCCCTTGGTGGCTTTTGTCAGGTATTTTTGTCACATCAGCAAAAAAGTAAATAATACCTTACTCTTGAGTAGAGTATGAATTTTGGTATTGCATATGCATGTGACTGTATCTGTATGAGTACAATTTCTATTCAAAATTCACATTTTAAAGTATTTTGATGGGTGTGTTTGCACAGAAATGACACTCAAAGATTCCCATATCCTAATACATAGAGTTTATGATTATATTATGTTATATAGCAAGTTAAGTTTTCAGATGAAATAACATTGTTATCCTTGAGATGGGAAGATAATCATGGACTATATGAATAAATCCAGTGTAATCCAAAGTACTCATTGAGTCAAAAATAGAAGAATCAGAACAAGCCCAAGTGTGGTGATACATGGCCATTGGCCCAGCTACTCAGGAAGCTGAGGCAAGAGGCTCTCTTGATCCCAGGGGTTTGAAATCAGCCTGGACAATATAACAGGACCCTCATCTCAAAAAAAAAAACAAAAACAAAAACAAAAACAAAAACAAAAAACAGAGAGACAGGGAGAGAGAGAGAGAGAGAGAGAGAGAGAGAGAGAGAGAGAGAGAGAGAGAGAGAGAGAGAATGAGAATAAAAGAGATTGCATTTATGAGAAAGATTTGACCAGCTGGCTTTGAAGATGGAAAATGGAACTGGGGCTGGAAGCCAAGGGACTCCCCTGCCCCCAACCCCAGTGCTGAGAAGAGCAGAGAAATGCATACTTTCTCTCCTGGCCTCCAGAAGGAATGCAGCACTGCTTGTATCTTAGTTTGCCTCAGTAAGACCCGTGTTGGAATTTGAACCTCCAGACTTTAAGATGACAAATTTGCATTGCTTAATCCTTAACTTGCAGTAATATAGCATAATATAATGACTATCTATCCATGTGAACACAGCTAAGTACTTCCAAAACTAGGTAAAGGCAGCCAGCATGTGTGTGTGTGTGTGTGTGTGTGTGTGTGTGTGTGTGTGTGTGTATACACATGCTCATGTTTGTATGTGTGTGTATGTATGTGTGTATGTGTGTGTATGTGTGTGTATACACATGCTCATGTGTGTGTGTATGTGTGTGTATGTGTGTATGTGTGTGTATACACATGCTCATGTGTGTGTATGTGTGTGTGTGTACACATGCTCGTGTGTGTGTGTGTGTGTGTGTGTGTCTGTGTATACACATGCTTATGTGTGTGTATACATATGCTCGTGTGTGTGTGTGTGTGTATACACATGCTTGTGTGTGTGTGTGTGTGTACACACATGTTCACATGTGTGCAAGTGCATGTGGAGGACAGAGGTCAACCAACATCAAGTGACTTTCTTAACTTTCTCACTCTTCACCAAATGTTTTGAGACAGTGTCTCACTGAATTTGGAGCTTACCAGCTTGTTAGGCTGACTAAGCAGAAAGACCCCCTGAGGTCTGTCCAGGAAAAGGAGGTGCAGCCACATCCTTCTGTTTCCACCACCTAGGCCTTGGGATTATAGCTACACATCATCAAGCCTGGGTTTTTATATGTGTGACAAAAAGACCAAATGCAGGTCCTAGTACTTGTGAAATATCATGTTACCAACTGAGCTGTCTCCCCAGCCCCAGCCAATGTTTTTAAAATGACCACATCTCACAACTCATAAAAAAAAAAAAAACTTTCAGTATAGACAGGTCCAACCCCCACCCCCCAGCCTCAAGGCTGCGCAAAGTGTCCCACAATAGGTAATGGGCTCCAAAAAGCCAGCTCATGCACCAGGGATGGATCCTGATCCAGCCAGGGGGCCCCTTAAGCAGATCAAGCTACATAACTGTCTCGCTTATGCAGAGAGCCTAGTCCAGTCCCATGGAGGCTCCACAGGTGTTGGTCTAAGTTTCACAAGTTCCCATTAGTTTGCTTCAGTCGTCTCTGTAGGTTTCCCCATCCTGATCTTGATGCCCCTTGCTCATAGAATCCCTCTTCTCTCTTTGACTGGACTCCTGGAGTTCAGCCTAGTGCTTAGCTGTGGATCTCAGCATCTGCTTCCACCAGGCTCTGCTGACTCTTCATGGGAGGCCTTACCTTCTTGTAGGAGGGAATGGACTATGGGTTGTGGGGGAAGGCTGGAGGGGTAGAAGGAAGGAAGAGGGGAATCTGTGATTGGTATGTAAAATGAATAAAACATTTCTTAATAAAAAAAACTTTCAGTCTTTTATTTTTATGAATAATGTATTGATTGCATTTTATTTGCTTATGGCAATGCTCACAGTCTTTCTAATGGTGATTAACTCTTCAAAGCAAAAAAACAAGCAATGACTTAAAGGACAACTAAGCAATGACTCAGTACTCTGCCTCAAAATGTTTGTAGAGATACAAAAAGGAAAAGAATTTTTCAGAGTAATTATTATTCTGAAGACCACAAACGAAAAAGACCTACATCTAAGTTCAACTATATTATTAATGATATGCATTTTATTCTATTATGAAAGAAAATATATTCCCATCTATCCCACTGTATTCCTGTTGTCATGAAATAGCCTGAGAAAAAAGCAAGTTAGAGGAGAAAGAAGTTTACTCAGCGTGCAATTCCAGGTCAGGGACTATCATTTCAGAAAAGTTGAGGCTGGAATTCAAGCACCCAGTCACACCCACAATCAAGAGAAAAGAGAGACTATATGCATCCTTGTTTGATTGTTAGGTTTCTCCTTTCTTACACCTGCCTCGGGAATGTTGTCACCTATGATGGATTGAGTCTCCACACACCAATTACCAGTCAAGATAATCCCTCACAGACATGTACACAGACCAACCTCATCTAGACTAGAAGATTCCTCATTAAGACTCGTTTCCAAGGTGATTCCAAGTTGTATCAACTGGACAGTTAAAACTAACAAGCACACCATGTAAATTTCTGATATGACAATCTTCAAAGATTTTCCTATGGTCGTTTATATATAAATAGTTTAAAACAGAACACTCAACTTCATATGGGAAATGTATTTCTGCTTTCATGGCCAGTGTTGGAAAAATGTTTTACAAAGCTATTTGAAAATAGATACAAGCATTCTGTTAAGATGGCAAATTGATATGTTTTTATCAATAAATCTACACATGATTTGTTGACCTCCAAGGGAAAGGCTAATACCAAATCAATACTTGGCAGATGGCATTGGCTCCCTAACCCAATACATAAACGTGAGATTATGACTAACACAGTCCTGACTGTAAACGGTTACCACTCTCTGAAACTGAGATTATTGTGTCGTGCTATGTCTGTGGGCTTCCCTCTCACTCTCTCTTTGGATTATCATTCATTTTTCTCATTTTCTTGATCAGTCTGATACTGTTTTGTTTTTTTTGTTTTGTTTTGTTTTTTTTAATGATTAGTCTTTTCCAGTGATGGTATTTTGCTTTTGTTTTAAATTTGCTTGATTTCTCTCATCTTTATTGTTTTCTCTTTTCAGCTTTCTTTGTCTTTTCCAATATGCCTTTAATTATAATATATTTTCATTTCCTAATTTCTCTCCAATATTACCTGTAGGTTATTTATGGTAGTTTGAATGTGATGCATCTTCCCACAGGTTCCTGTGTCTAAGAACTTGGTCCCCAGATGCTGATGAAGGTTGGGAAGGTTTGGAAGGAGCCCTCCCCAAAGGAACTCAGAATAAAGTGGGTTTTGCTTCTTTTAGCTTCTGGTGGCTTCCAAAATACTTTCCTATGTTGCCACATGACCCCAATCCCTGCTTCTGTGGTCACATTGCCTTCTCTTCTATGTGTTTCTTATTAATCCTCTCCCATCTCTCATGTGAATTGTGTGATGATAGTTAATACCTTTCTAGACAATCCAAGATAATCTTTTCTAGTTCACTAAACAAAACTGCCAAGACATTTTTCCTTATAAGGTAGTATTTAAAAGAGTCAAGGACTCAGTATATTTTTGAATGTGATTATTCAGCCTAATAAAATCCCCAATTAAAATAGAAAAATAGGAACAGGTGTCATCACTAAAATTAGAAGGCTAAATAAGCCCAAAATTCCATCCCTCCACAAAAACAATGAATATTACATCCAAAAAACGTCATAATCCCTTGGTTTGAAGACTAGAATCTAGTTTGAAAATGCACAAGTAAGGAGTTGTTTAATGAAAACAGAAGCTGCGATGTTTTAGGGTTCAAGGAAATCTCTGGCAAATAATTGGCTAATAGAACAAAGACTTCCATGGACATGCACAATGAAGAACAGAGCTATGACAAGGCTGATTGTGAAAGTCACTAGACGGACAACAGAAGTGCCCAGAGGAAAGTGGGCACTTCCAGAGTTATCATATCACATTGTTAAATACTGTGTTTTTAATAAAAAAAATATATATATGAAGTGAAATAAGAAAATTGGACTTGGAGATGGAGAGTTGGCTCAGCACTTAAGAGCCCTTTTCTGGGCTTCTCAGGCACTAGGCATGCATGCAGTATATATATATATATATATATATATATATATATATATATATATATATATATATATATATCTGTAAAACTCACATACATTCAACTTCTTTTAAAAATTAAAAAGACAGAAAGACTCATAATTGGAAAAATAATAAAGAGGCACTATCCTCAGATAATCTCACAAACTGGACTTCACTAGACAATAACTTTAAATCAATTACTTTAAATGTACTCAAAGAGCTCAAAGAAATCATAAACAAGCAACTAAGGGAAATCAAGGGAATGGTGTGTAGCTGAAGTTTTTCTGGTCCCATCTAGCTCCTGTGCTCCATGATCCCGTAGCTGCTCAGACCCAAATGAACACACAGAGGCTTTATTAATTACAAACTGTATGGCCTAATGGCTCAGGCTTCTCACTAGCTAAATCTTACATCTTAAATTAACCCATTCTATAAATCTATACTTTGCCACGTGGCTTGTGGTTTACCGGTACTTTACATCTTGCTTCTTCTGGCAGCAGCTAGCAGTGTCTCCTCTCTCTTTTTTTCTCTCCTCTCTCTACAGTTAGAATGTCCCACCTAATCTTATTCTGCCTCACCATTGGCCAAACAGCTCTATTTATCAACCAATCAGAGCAACACATTTTCACAGCATACAGAATGACATCACACATCAATGGTGTTATACCTTCTTTTTAAAAAATCAACAAAGACATAACTATTTAAAAAAAAGAAACTCTGGGTCTGAACAGTACTATATCTAAAATGAAAAATTCACAAAAGTAGTTGAAAAGTAGATTAGGACAAGCAGAAAAAAAATTAACTTGAAAATAGATCCATTGAGATTTGGTCTAAGCACAGAAAGCAAGAGGAATGTTGAAAAAAAGCAGAGCTCTGTGGGGCACCACTAATGACACCAGCAGACACAGCATGGAATCCTAAAAGGAGAGCGAGAACAAGAGGGGACAGTTAGACATGAATCTATACATTCACGCCTCACAAATGAGCTCACGTTAAATTTTAAAATATTCACACCAACACACATAATCAAACTCTCAATAGAAAAGAAAGTCTTGACAGCAGCCAGGAGGGAGTGGGCTCTTTCTAAAGCAGTTTCAATGAAATTAGCAAATGATTTCTCCTTGGAAACTCTGGACCCTGGAACAGAATGAGCTGATGTTTTTAGATACTGCAACAAAATGTTGCCCTAGAATTCTCTATCTAGAAAAACTATCCTAAAAAGAAAAAAAAAACAAGAACAAATTAAAACAAGAAATACTAATGAAATAAAAGGTCACTAAGTAACTCAAATACTTATGAAGAATTTTTTTTAAAAAATGAGTAAAGCTAACTACATATGTAAAAGAAAACACCTAGAATTGTTGAATTTTAGCTTAGTACATTGTTTAACAACAGTTCTCCAGAAAGACAAGGCCAATAAGAAGCACAGAAAGAGACAAGAAGGGGTTTATAGGTCAGCCAGCTCATTTGACTGTGAAGACTGAAAAGCCCCACAATAGGTTACACCCATACTTTAGAACCATGGGAACCAGTAGCACGGTTTAGTCCAATAACTATAGGCATCCAAACCTAGGAAGCCAATGATGTATCTCTCAGTTCAAATCTAATGGTTCAAGAGCCTCTGGATTCTCTGGTAGGAATTGTAGGGTTCAAAAATCAAGATCCCCTGAAGCTTTGCCATCCAAGAACAGGAAAAAAACAGGAATTCCAGTCTAGAAATCAGCAAGAGGTCCCTTCCTTCTTTCAATTCTGTCAAGCCCCACATTGATTGACTCTGTGGATGTGCACTGAAGGCGCGCGTTCTTCATTCAGTCTGTTGACTCACTTGCTAATCTCACCTGGGACTCCCCAACATCAACACATTTTCGCAAACCAAATGGGTTCCCCTTTCAACAGAAGAGGTGTATAACATCCACTAAAGCATTGAGAACAATTAATGTGACACCTGGGAAGAAACAATGCTTTACCAGTTAGCTACATAACCTTTATTGTAATCAAATTTATATCCAAAACCAGTTAGTTGACAGTCCATTACTGTAACAAACACCTGAGATAACTCACTTATAACTCACTTATTGGCCCACAGCCCAGAGGTTTCAATCTACCATCATTTGGTCCTGGGGTACAGCAGCACATCTTGCTAGGAAGTCTGTTGAAGTACAAAACTACTTTTCTCAAGGCAGCTAGGAAAAAGAGGAAGGGGTCAATGTCTCAGTGTCTTCATCAAAGACATACCTCAGAAAGTCCTCACCCTCCTCCACATGGCTCCACCTCTTAAAAGCTATATCAACTCCCAACAATGCCATGGGCACAAACCCAGCTTTTAATAATGGGCTGTTGGGAGACACTTATCCAAACCATAGCACATGGTTCACAGATGTGAAGTAGCCAGAATATATAAATGAAAGAGACGGAAAACAGAAACTTGGCAAAACCGTCACAGCTTCTTTCAGAGGTAGGAAAATGTTCCAGAGTTGGAAAGGGATGGTGACTATGCACACCATGACTGTGCTGATGCCAGGGGTCATTATCTTAAATCGTCACATGATGGCATATCATGTGATGAAAGGATCAAAAGTAAACAACTCTGCCTCATCCTTGAGGAAGCCAGTGCCTAAAGAGATAGGAAGACAACTGACCACAGTCATGAAACGGTGGTTTCTAAAGGTGGTCTTACTCAGCACTCGAGGACTAGCCTGCTCCTCACAAGTGACTGGAGAAGTATACAAGGAGGATTTTTCCAACCCTGAGACGTTGCCTGGTAGACTTAAAGGTCCCACAATGAAGCATAACTTAGAAAACAGCTTCCCTTCAACACTCATGGTAGCAGCTGGAAGAAAAGATCCAACCTCTGCCATCTGCTCCAGACCCAAACTTCATGACGGGCTTCAAGCACAGCCTCACCAGGCTCACTTTAGCTACACAGACTCATCACACCCAGAATCTGTTTTATCTCCAGGGGAAATTTATCCATCATCATATTGCTGAGCTCAGCAGTATTGGCCCACTTCTTATTTCTCTTATTTCCACCCAATGTAATACTGGACATATGGGGACACACCCTTCAAAAGATTAGCTACTTCAGAGTGAACATTCTAGCACTCACAGCTAACTCCACAGTAGAAGTCAATTCACCAAGATTAACTATATGCCTATTCTGCCAAAGTCATCAAAACAAGGAGTTTGAACTCCATGGCACTTGGCATCACAGGGCACCTGGATGGACATTTTTTTAACTTTTCTTTTTCCCACAAATGAGTTTCTCATCTTTGTACTTTGAAAACTGAAAAGAATGCTATATTGAGAATGTGTATGTGGTAGTTTGGATGACAATGCCCCTATAGAATGGTTGGCTCAAAGTTGGTAGAACCATTTGGCAAGGATTAGGAGGTATGGCCTTCTTGGAGGAAGTGCATCACTGGGGTGGACTTTGGCGTTTGAAAAGCCCGTGTTATTCCTAATTAGCTCTCTCTGCATTGTGGTCGTTATCTCAACATGAAGGTCTCAGCTACTGCTCCAGCACTATGCCTTCCTTCCTCCAGCCATGCTCCGTGCCATGATTAGCTATGGACTCACCCTCTGAAACTATGAGAAATCCCCCAGTTAAATGCTTCTTTCATAAGCTGCCTTGATCATGGTGTCTCTTCATAGCAATAGAACAGTGACTAAGACAGCACATGATGAAACCAAGCCAAGGGAAAGTAGAGAGTCTTTTTTGCTACTGATGAAGGCTGCCATGTTATTTATACACCCTTCATTTTGCAAAGTTGTTTATGGAAATGTCACATCTTATATGGATTGCTTTGTATGATTTATAGTCACCAAGGCCAAACTGCCCAAAGTTAACAGCTATACAAACAGAAGCTCAGGAGGAAGAAGATAAGCCTTGAGGATTGTTTTCAATTACCCATCATTATGATAATAAAAATTGATATAATTGATTTCTACCACAACCACTTGGCCACTACCACCACACTGGCCTGCCACCGGGACCCACGTGAGGGGATTAAGAACCTGTTACCTCCTGAGCTCAGGAAGACCCCTGCCAATGCCACATTACTTTTATTGGTACTTTCTTCTCTTCCCTGGGCAATCTAAGGCTCCTGTTGTGTTTTAGTTTGTTTTGTGCTTTGTTTTGCCTTTTTATTTTTTTTCTTTTTGCTTTGATCTATTACTATTTCAGTAGAAAGTAAACAAAAAGATAGTTTAACCATATATTTAAAACTTTTCTGGAGTCTAATGAAAGGTCAAAAAAAGTACTTCTCATAGATGGTACATGCAGCACTTGCATAAAAATTACCTCAACTACTTTTTAAATGTGCATTCCAAAGGGTTGTGCCAGGCCTGTTAATCAGAAATTTCAAACTCTAGGCTCTGCACATTTGTTCTACTTCACAGATTATCCATTGCACAATAAACTACAACAGAAGGTACATAAAATATTTTCAAGCATACTTTTTCCTGTCCTCTAAACCATCCATCTGAGTCATAAAAATAGTTCTTGGACAACAGAGATCATATTATCATTCACCAATGCATTGTCGAAAATACCTTTGCCAAGCAATGTGTCCATCATCAGATTAGATGCCAATTTGATAAAACAGAATGTATGTAATAGATATCCAATAAATATGTGCTGAATGAGCAAATAATGAAACAAAAAGAACATTCAGTCTCATGAACAAGACTCTTTTAAGCATGTCTTCTCTTATATTGGGAAAATCATATATTAATAATTTTCTGGTCAGTAATTTGGTTTGACACGTTCCTCAGGTATTGACTACATAACCATCTTCTTGCTTCTGAAAGGACTTCTAAATGTACAGTGTCATCCAACCACTGGTGTCTTAAGTGATTTCCTAGTTAAACCATAAAGCACAAGGAAGAATACAATCTACTTCCCTAAAAGAAATTCACAATAGATAAAATATTTAGTATCCCACAGAGTGATGTTCCTTTGCTGACTGTGTTGGAAGTTGTAGCCACTACTTTCCATAAAAATTTCTGAAGGGCTCCTCTCCACACCAAATGATGTCTTCTCAGAAAAGAATCAGTCTCCATTACTGGGCATGTTCAATACAATAGGCATGGTGTTCCTGCGAAGTTATGGAGCTGAAAAAGGGGGGCACACAAGATACCCAAGTTTCCAGAGAACCCACCCACCTAAAGGATCAGCATGGTTGCATCTGAACAAGGGATCTCCTCCCCAAGGATGAATGAATTCTAAAACTGTTGCAGAGATTTAAAAAAATCCATCTAAAGCATTAACTGAGCAGAAGAGACAAGTACTCTTTAGTTGACCTGAGCTCCAAAGTCAAACATAATGGCTGTCAGATGGGCTGACAAGCTGCACATGTGAGTCACTGACTCGGCCTCCTGAGTCATTCTTACTGTAACAAGTTGTTCTAGAATGTCATACGTCTTAGTTTACTTGAGTCTTGTTATAATACTACTGCTCTTGGGGTAACGTTCAAGGGCACAGCATTCTAGACAAAGTATCCCTAAAAGAACTTAGTCCCCAAGAATAAACAATTTTAGTTTTTTTCAGGCAACAGTTTAGTCTGAAACATCCTTAACTATTGTTTTTTTCTGTCCTCTCCCTGTTCTCTACTTATAAACATATACAAATACTCCTCTTAGTTTCTTCTTTTTCTTCATTTGTTCCTGGTATAATTCTTCTCACATCTGGAGTTTCAACAGCAACCCTTCTGATAGGACCCATTCTTTGAGATCACTCATCCTCTTGCCCTGGAGACTGTGGTGGTTGCTGTAGAAAGAGCTTTAGTTAAGGGAAGCCTGGGCTTGAACTGGTGGTGGTGTGAGGATGCGGCCTTAAAAGGGCAAAGGTAGGGGTGTGTTTTAACAGGTAAAGTCACAGTCAAGTATGTCACAAGTAGACATTAGTAAGAGCCAGAATAAACTCAAGACAATTTACTCAGTGAGCCAATTGGTCAGCACTGAAGTCAGAAATGAGGATTAGGGATAAATTCCAAAGGGTGTGGCTCCCCACTTGTCTTTTATTTTCCCTTGCTTCATGAACAGTGTAGCTCTACAGACAAGAGTAGAAGTGTAACAATAGCATTGACACTGAAAACAGCAGATTATTAAATCCAGTTCCCTTCCACAGAGGCACAAACTGAGGCACAAGGTGGGTAGGTGACCTAGTTGGCTCATAGCTTAGTAGTGCAGAGATAGGACCAGCTCTAAATCTCTTTATTCTTCGCACAGTGTGCTTAATGTTGCATATAGATCTAGATCATTTTCAACTAGAGAGTTAAATGTTAGGTATGTTGTTCTTACTTTATATAATTTAAGATAAAAGACAAAATGGTCAAGAGACTAGAGAGATGGATTAGCAGTTAAGACCACTAACTGCTCTTCTGGAAGAACCTGGTTCAGTTCCCAGCACCCACATGGCAACTCTTAACCATCTGTAACTCCAGTTCCAGGAAATCCAATGCCCTCGTCTGACCTTCATGGTCACCAGGTATGCAAGTGGTACATAAATATACATGCAAACATTCATACACATAAAATAAAATTTTTAATTAATTTATTTTTTTTTACAACTGGTCATGATAAATGCCACAAATTTTTACACAACACCTAAGTCAATTGATCAGTGAGATTCATTGAGATCAAATAAGAATCATTGATTACAGGATTACTGGCTACAACAAGCCAACTAACAGGAAATAATCAAATACAGCCAAAGACATGTGACCTGAATCTAATAATACTATACAAGTCTAAATGGAAGGCAATTGTTTCTGTAATTGGCTCTGGATTTCAAGCTTCAAGATCTGAAAAGTCAAGGAAGACTGAGTAACTACTTAAAATGAAGAACACAAAACAGCCATGACAGCCTGGTGTAGTCTGCTCTCCTGATCTGGATCTTGTTGATAATAAGGCAATGGTAAAGTGTGAATGAACTCTGAAGACTGGATGAAAGAGATGTGTTGCTGGAAAATTTCTCTCGAGCTCCCAAGTCCCGCCAGCTCCCAAGTCCCGCCAGTCCCAGAAACCACTTACAAAACAAACACACAGACGCTTACATTATTTAAACTGTTTGGCCATTAGCTCAGGCCTATCATTGTCTAGCTCTTACTCTTATATTTAGCCCATTTCTATTAATCTCTACTTTGCCACGTGGCTCGTGGCTTACCGGTACTTTACATCTTCCTTGTTCTGGCCGCGGCTCCAGGCAGTCTCCTTCCACCTTCCTTCTCTTTTTATTCTCTCTGTTAGTCCCGCCTATACTTCCTGCCTAGCCACTGGCCAATCAATGTTTTATTGGCAACACATTTGACATATAGAACATCCCACAGCAGAGATGTCCCTGTGAAAGCCTCCTGGTGTCATATGGAGGCTGTGTGGAAACATTTCTAATACTCAGTTCAGAAGCAGTAGGCCACAGGTGTGAATGGAGGAAAAACTCTGTACTGTGCTTGCTATTTTGCTCTAAAATTGTGGTTGGTTCCGAAAGGGTTTGTTTTGTTTTTTTGTTCTTTACTTCATTTAAAGAAATGCCTCTACTTCAAGGTCTAGAGGGTGCCAGGTTCATCATTATCACTTACCTTCTGTGGAACAGCTTGAAATCTCTTCTTCCCTAGTCTTATTAAAGTCTAACACTGCAGAGGGCCATGGACTCTTTCCCAAAAGTGCACAGAGGATATGAAGGGCTCTTCTTGATTCTAAACCTGTAATCAGCCTCAGTGTTTAGATCCCCAGCACAAGGCAGGGAATAAAGGACTTCAGCTTTAGCTCACATATGCCATCCCTGTCCTTTGGAATGCTTTTCCTTTACTGACTCATTTAACTACTACCACAGTCAATTCAAGTGTCTCTTCCTTCAAAAACATACTGTTGACTTTTCAATGTAATAATGAAAAGGAAGAAAACTTAGAATTCACTTCAAGGTGGATCTCCTTTCTAATTAAGTAAAAACTGTGTGGTCATTGATAGATGTAGATATAGTTCATTAGATAGGTATAGAGATACACACATATAGATAGATACAAGTGGAGATTGAATAAGGATAGATGACAGATATGAAGATAAATGTGATGGAGAGATGGAAATATATAGATAGATGCTGATTACATATATAGATAGATATAAAAATGGACATAAGCATATATAGAGGTGTATACACATATAGGTATGCATATAGATTTTATAAACAGAGATGGTATGTATAGCATGATATTTTGACACATGTATACTTTGTGGAATGTTAAATCCATAAATGCTATATAGCATATGTATTACCTCATACAGTTATCTTTGCAGTGAGAACATTTTAACTATGCTCTTATTAATTTTCAAGTGCAATGCATATTATCATTCTTTATTTCAACCATAAAATATAAAAGATCTCTTGAAATTACTTCTCTTGTCTAACTAAATTTGGAAACATTAATCACCATTTATCTAGATTCCTCATTTCCCCCAGCCTCTGGGAACAAAGGCAGATCAGTCTTGAATTAAAACCTAGTGGTCTCAATATCAAAATCTTTCAAAATGATATCAATCCTCTTAGGTTGACACCTACCCCTTCTTGGGCAGTTTGATATCACAATGTAGACATTATCGAGAAATTGCAGTAAGATGCCATGAACTTTAAACAAAGCAAAGTTACACTTCTGTGTGGACTTAGAAAATATGAAAGTGAGACCATAAGAAGAATGAGGTACAGACAATATGTATATAAACTCCTGATGGCCACCCTATACTTGTCCTTGTAGGAAGCACCTGCTTAAAGGAAGCATTGGAAGATCCAGACCTGTTAAACACATGGGCCTGTTTTCTTCAGAGGAAGGTGCTGTGGGATGTTCTGTATGGCAAATGTGTTGCTAATAAAACACTGATTGGCCAGTGGCTAGGCAGGAAGTATAGGCGGGACTAACAGAATAAAAAGAGCAGGAAGGTGGAAGGAGAGGCTGCCAGACGCTGCCAGCCACCGCCAGGACAAGCAGCATGTAAAGATGCCGGTAAGCCACGAGCCACGTGGCAAGGTATAGGTTTATGGAAATGGATTAATTTAAGCTATAAGAACAGTTAGTAAGAAGCCTGCCATGGCCATACAGTTTGAAAGCAATATAAGTCTCTGTGCTTACTTGGTTGGGTCTGAGCGGCTGTGGGACTGGCAGGTGAAAGAGATTTATCCTGACCGTGGGCCAGGCAGGAAAACTCTAGCAACAAATGGCGCCAGAACGTGGGGCAGGAATTTCCACTTAAAACCTGAGAAAGCGTAAAAAGAAGATTCTAAAACGGAGCTAAAACAGCTTCCTAGTTGTCTTTCTCAAGTTAGCCACAGCCTGCAGGCTTGAGCTACTGTATGGCGGGTTACTGGTGTGCGTGTTTGACCTGCAGTATGGCGGGAATGAGGCATCTGCAAGTGGCACATTAAATTGCATGGTGGATTTAGCCTTTGCTAGTACAAAACAATAAAAGAGGTTTCTGGGCTACACGCTGCTTGGATAAAAGCATAGACCCACGATAGCTCCCAGAGCGGACGGTAAACGTACCACCGCCATGTTAGGAAGCTGAGGTGGGCGGAGCCAGCAGCCACAGCACTGTTTCAATCTTAGAATGCTGCAGTTTAAAACAATTGATTCACAATAAGACAGATTCAGATGGAACAAGACTTTAAATGCTTTAAAATGTGTGTAAAAATGTACGTAGGCTTCAAAGAGAGATAAAAAGGAATATATACAGTTATATAAAGAAATAGTTTTGAAAAATGAAGTCTTTAAAGAGACAGTAAAGGTAGTATAAAATATAAGCCACGTAAAGATGGATATCACACAGAGAATCTGCATTGTGTTGTCTTTGGGATTCTTAACTGCAGAGAGATATTTGATTGTAAAGGAAGCTGAGTTAAACCAATATGTATATTTTAAAGATACCTTGACTTCAAAATTTGGATGTAAAGATATGTTGCTTTGGAAAGGAAGCTCTGATTTTGTTTCCACAGAAAGCCAGAGGCTATGGATTTGTTCCAGATTAAGATACATCAGGTTTGACCAGCCAAGACCACCTGAAAGGTCTCCGATGATACCAAGGCCCAGATGATCCAACATCCAGAATGGTTTGAAGGCAACTGGCTCAGACAATACAGCCTCATGGACTATTTCATAATCCTAAAATTTTCTTTGTGTCCCTATAAGATACAGCGCCCCCCTCCAGCAGGAAGTAGTAAGAGAAGCTACGCCCAAATTCCCAAATTATATGTAATTTACTTTGTTAAGGTTAAAACCTTCCTTTTTGAAAAAAAAAAAAAAGGGGAAGTGCTGTGGGATGTTCTGTATGGCAAATGTGTTGCTAATAAAACACTGATTGGCCAGTGGCTAGGCAGAAAGTATAGGCGGGACTAACAGAGAGAATAAAAAGAGCAGGAAGGTGGAAGGAGAGGCTGCCAGATGCTGCCAGCCACCGCCAGGACAAGCAGCATGTAAAGATGCCGGTAAGCCACGAGCCACGTGGCAAGGTATAGGTTTATGGAAATGGATTAATTTAAGCTATAAGAACAGTTAGTAAGAAGCCTGCCATGGCCATACAGTTTGAAAGCAATATAAGTCTCTGTGCTTACTTGGTTGGGTCTGAGCGGCTGTGGGACTGGCAGGTGAAAGAGATTTATCCTGACCGTGGGCCAGGCAGGAAAACTCTAGCAACAGGAAGGAAATGACTGACATCTGGTCACCCAGATGGCTGCAGTGGTGTTGGCTGACAACCCAGTGATCTTTTTGCTATTCTATGGAGCCAGCCTTCCTGAATCCTCCATTACCCTGAGCATTGTTTAGGCCCTAATCCTGAGCCTTGTCTCTCAGTGATCCTTACAAGAAAAGGAGCCATGTACTTTGCATCCTCCATCAATAAAATCTATGCTTATCACTGATCCTTCCTCGATAGTCCTTGCCTTGAGCTCTGTTTATCAGTCATTCTTATTGCAAAGGCCACATGTACTTTGCTACTTTGGTAGGGAGCTTCTATGAAGCTACACATAAAGCTTTGTTGTGATAATTGGCACATGGAAACCTTTCCCAATGTTTTTCTGTGTTTAAATGTGTTAAGAAAAATAAACCCTAAGGTCAGACTCTGAAAGTTCTTGACTCTGCACTAACTAAAGTTGTCCTGACCTGAGTTTCAGTCTTCACCTTGTGTGGATCATTTCCCTGCCAGCTATGAGGCTTACAGGGTCCCCCACATGCTTTTATGTCTCACAAAGTCTTATTTGTTTATTTCCACATTCAGTTTGATTAGCTCACTGACCAATATTCATCCCCACCTACACCTGACCATCTTTAAAGTCCTGGTTCTATGTTGGACTTTAGTATTAATTAGCAAGTCATTTCCATTTTTTTTTTTTTTTTTGGTTTTTCGAGACAGGGTTTCTCTGTGTAGCTTTGCGCCTTTCCTGGAACTCGCTTTGGAGACCAGGCTGGCCTCGAACTCACAGAGATCCGCCTGCCTCTGCCTCCCGAGTGCTGGGATTAAAGGCGTGCGCCACCACGTCATTTCCATTTTTAAGACAGCACCTATTCAACTATATTAGGAATTAATTGTACTAGAACATAAAAATCTAAAGGTTTTTCTACTATTTACAGAAGAATTTGTATAACTTCTTCTAATTCTCCCCCACAATAATTCATAGAAATAGTTGTCACACAAATCAATAATACATTTATCTTCTGTCATATTATAGCATCTCAGGATGCTGTATCTGAACTACCATCTCACTCAACCATGAATTCTAACCTTGAGTTCCATTATCAACATAGAAACTGCTTCAAGCTGCCAGAGTCAGCTAACAAAAGCACAAGAGTAAGGCATGCTACATTTAGGACAAGGGTCATAGTTAACCTGAAGAGTCTAGTGTTTGCCTAACGGTATGGGACAAGTTAACATGCTTTTAAACTAAACGGATGAGGCTGAGGAAAAATAAGAGTTAGTTTCTGCTCAAAACTCTAGAAAAATCTGAACACGCTACAGAACGAGCACAGCAATTTCTCAATAGAAATAATGATGAGAGGAACTAGGCCTGGTAATTCATGTCTATCTTTCTGTCCTACTGCAACACAGTAAGCCTGAGTGGTTGATAGTATATTGGCCTCATTTCACAGAGAAGTGGTGTAGACACAGAAAAAGTAAGCAGACTATCATAAAAGTACACACCTAACAGCAGACCCAGGATGCTCTGAGTGTCATATGTATATAGAGAGAGATTGTGTACAACATGTATTTGACACATATATACAATGTGGAATGATTAAATTGAGCTGTGTAGATGCTCAAGAACCTTGCTCTGGAACTTCGCACATTTCCTCTAAAGAGAAAAAGAGAAGAAACAGTATTTAACTCAGGAATGAGCAGGAAGAATACTAAAGTGGTCAATGGTCTAGTACAAAGAAAGAGGAAACATCATCCAATCAGCTAAAAGTCAAGGATGAGACCGGGGACTGAGAACAGGAGGAATGTTTACAAGAGCTCAATGAGACTATGAGACCAGAAAAGGGGTCCTGCTATGAGTGGACAAAATAACTGCCAAACAGACACCATGATAGACACAGTGAGCCTAAAACACAGGCGTGGTAAGATACAGACATCATGGCTATACAACCTTCTCAAGTGCTTCTCAGAAACTCAGAAGCATTAAATAGATCATTGGTCTTTAACTAGAGACCAGGAACTGCATGAGATTGACGGTAACTATCTTAAAGGAATTGGAGATATTTGAGAATATTTGAAATGATTGATCATTGAGTCCATGCCAAAGTGAAAAGAAAGTAATGCTAATGAATATCTGAGTCAAATAATAAGAATGAAAGCCACTTTCTCTCCAGGACATAGAAATGTGACATTTATCATGACCATTTGTTTTTATTTCAATTATATAAAGCAAGAAAAATGTACCTAACATTTTACTTTCTAGTTGAAAATGACCTAGGTCTATGCAACATTAAGCACACTGCATAAAAAATCAACAGATTTAGGACCAGTCTTACCTCTGCACTACTAAGCTATGTGACCAACTAGTCACTTACCCACCTTGTGCCTGGGTTTGTGCCTCTGTGGAAGGGAACTGGATTTAATAATCTCATATTCTATGTTTCCTTTCTTTGTTTTGCTCTGTGATTTAAAAAAAAAAAACATACTGCAGAAATCTCCAAAATAATTGTCCAGCATTAACATAATTGAGACGCTGCTTTCTAGAAGATTCGGGATAACTGAAGAGTTTCCCATCATTCACCTCTTCCTCCACAAAGAGGGGCCAGAGTAACAGGCATGTAGGTGCATTTGGAGGGTTAGTAACTGTGGAAGAATTCTGAAAATTAATGAGAGTGGGGCCCTGTAGGGTTCAGCACCCTGGGATCACAATTTAGAAAAAGAGCAAACCAGTGCTGAGGACGTAGTTCAGTAAGCACACATGAAACCCTAGGTTCAACTGCAGCACCCTATAAACAGGCCATGGTGATGAATGACTATAGTCCTGGCACTTGGGAAGTGGAGACATAAAGATCTGAAATTCAAAGTCATCCACAGCTTCATAGGAAGTGTGAAGTCAGACTAGACTGGTAACCTTTGTCAAGAAGGAAGAAAGGGTAGAAAGAAGAGATACTGGGAAGGAATAAGAGAAAGAGAGAGGGATGGGAAGGAAAACCTTCAAACTTTTAGGAGACCCTGAAACAAACAAATATCTGCATTTCTGAATAATGTCTGAAGGAGAAGGAAATAAAGTTTTAAAATCCTATCAAAGATACATCAGGAAAAAATTTCCCGCCGGGTGGTGGTGGCGCACGCCTTTAATCCCAGCACTCGGAAGGCAGAGCCAGGTGGATCTCTGTGAGTTCGAGGCCAGCCCGGTCTACAGAGCGAGATCCAGGAAAGGCGCAAAGCTACACAGAGAAACCCTGTCTCGAAAAACCAAAAAAAAAAAATCCCTCATCTTAAGAAAGATATATCCTGCAAACCTCATGATGTCATTATTTTTCTCTGCTGAGTAGTACTCCATTGTGTATATTACCACATTTTATTTATCCATTCTTCAGTTGAAGGACATCTAGGTTGTTTCCAGGTTCTAGCTATTACAAATAATGCTGCTATGAACATAGTTGAGTATGTGTCCTTGTGGTATGATTGAGCATTCCTTGGGTATATGCCCAAGAGTGGTATAGCTGGGTCTTGAGGGAAGTTGATTCCCAATTTTCTAAGAAAGCACCCTATTGATTTACAAAGTGGCTGTACAAGTTTGCACTCCCACCAACAGTGGAGGAGAGTTCCCCTTGCTCCATATCCTCTCCAACATAAGCTGTCTTCAGTGTTTTTGATCTTAGCCATTCTGAAGGGTGTAAGATGGTATCTCAGAGTCATTTTGATTTGTATTTCCCTGATGAGTAAGGATGTTGAGCAATTCCTTAAATGTCTTTCAGCCATTTGAGATTCTTCGGTTGAGAATTCTCTGTTTAGATCTGTAGCCCATTTTTTAATTGGACTGTTGGGTATTTTGATGTCTAATTTCTTGAGTTCTTTATATATTCTGGAGATCAGCCCTCTGTCAGATGTGGGGTTGGTGAAGATCTTTTCCCATTCTGTAGGCTGTTGTTTTGTCTTATTGACCGTGTCCTTTACCCTACAAAAGCTTCTCAGTTTCAAGAGGTCCCATTTATTAATTGTTTCTCTCAGTGTCTGTGCTACTGGTGTTACATTCAGGAAGTGATCTCTGGTGCCAATGCATTCAAGACTACTTCCTACTTTCTCTTCTATCAGGTTTAGAGTAACTGGATTTATGTTGAGGTCTTTGATCCACTTGGACTTAAATTTTGTGCACCGTGACAGATATGGATCTATTTGCAGTCTTCTACATGTTGACATCCAGTTATGCCAGCACCATTTGTGGAAGATGCTTTCCTTTTTCCAATGACATCATGAGGTTTGCAGGCAAATGGATGGAACTAGAAAATATCATTCTGAATGAAGTAACGCAGACTCAGAAAGACAAACATGGTATGTACTCACACATAGGTGGATACTAGATGTAAAGCAAAGGATAACCAAACTGCAACTCACAGCTCCAGGGAGGCTACCTAGTAAAGATCACCCTAAGAAAGACACAGGGATCACCCAGCGACAGAGAAATGGATGAGATCTACGTGAGCAAACTGGGGATGGGGTAATAGAGGGCAAGGGTTGGGGCAAAGAGAGCTTAGGGGAGTGGGGAGGTCCCAGCTAGATCAGGAACAGAATGGGAGAACAAGGAAAGAGATACCATGATAAATGAAGACCCCATGGGAATAGGAAGAAGCAGAGTGCTAGAGAGGTCCCCAGAAATCTGCAAAGATACCTCCACTATAGACTACTGGCAATGAGAGTGCCTGAGCTGACCTACTCTGGTGATCAGATGGCCGAACACCCTAACTGTCGTGATAGAACTCTCATCCATGAGATGGATGAGATGCAGAGATCCATGGCCAAGCCCCAGGTGGAGCTCTGGGAGTCCAATCAGTGAGAGAGAGGAGGGATTATATGAGCAATAGATATTGAGACCATGATTGGAAAAAGCACAGGGACAAATAGCCAAACTAGCGGAAACACATGAACTGTGAACCAAGAGTTGAAGAGCCCCCATGGAACTGGATCAGGCCCTCTGGATAAGTGAGACAGTTGATGAGCTTGAACTGTTTAGGAGGCCCCCAGGCAGTGGGACTGGGACCTGTCCTTGGTGCATGAGCTGGCTTTTTGGAACCTAGGGCCTATGCTGAGACACTTTGCTCAGCCTTGGTGCAGGGAGGAGGGGACTGGACCTGCCTCAACTGAATCTACCAGACTGGGCTGAATCCCCAGGGGAGACCTTGCCTTGGAAGAGGTGGGAATGGGGGGGTGGATTTGGGGGGAAGGCTGGAGGAGGGAGGAGAAGGACAGGGGAATCTGTGGCTGATATGTAAAATTAAATTAATTATAAAATAAAAACATTTACAAAAAAAGAAAGATATATCCACATGTAGGACATATGATGTCTATAGGATGTTGGTAGTTTGAATGAAAATGCCCCCCAATGGGCTGATAAGGAGTAGCATTAGTGAAGCCATGGCTTTGTTGGAGTAGGTGTGGCTCTGTTGGAGGAAGTATGTCACTAGGGGTGGGTTTTGAGGATTCAGAAGCTCAAGTCAGGCCTATTGGCTCACTCTCTCTGCCTGCTGCCTGCAGATCTGGATGTAGAACTCTCAGCTACCTCTCCAGCACCATGTCTGCCTACATGCTGCTGCCGCTCCCTGCCATTATAATAGACTAAATCTCTGAACTGTCAGCAAGCTCCAATTAAATGTTTTCCTTTATAAGAGTTGCCATGGACACCAGGCTGAACTCCAGGAATCCAATTGATGAGAGAGAGGAGAGATACTGCAGGCGAGGGACATTGAGATCACGATGGGAAGACGTGCAGAGATGACCGGTCATACTAGTGGAAGCCCATGAACTGTGGACTGGTGGCTGTGGAGCCCACATGGAACTGGACCAGGCCCTCTGGATACAGAAGA
>CABHPR010128778.1:9953-21370 GCA_902168415.1 Peromyscus melanophrys
TTATTTTATTTTATTTTATTTTATTTTATTTTATTTTATTTTATTTTATTTTATTTGAGAGAGGGTTTCTCACTGAGCTTGGAGTGCACGGATTGACTAAACTGGCTGTCCATCAAGCCTGGAACATATATGTTATATTTGTTGTGTCGTCCCGCCAAGCTCTGGTTCTAGGGTCATAAATGTACACCCCACACCGGCCTTTGTGGTGCTGAGGATCTGAACTCAGGTCCTCACGCTTGTGCAGCAGACACTTGACTACTGAGCCATCTCCCCAGGGCCTGCTTTGGAAATTTTCAAAGAGCTAAAATTGTGTATACTTACAGTGTACAGAATAGTGCTTTGATGTGTGTGTGTGTGTGTGTGTGTGTGTGTGTGTGTGTGTGTGTGTTGTGGAATGGCTAAATCAAGACACTTGATATTTGCATTACCTCACAGAATTTCTACTCTTTGTGTGCTGAGAGCACTTAAAATGTGTTCACCCTTCAGTTTTTGGACATACTATATTTTGTTATTAACTATAGTCCCCAAGTGGTACAATAGACCTATAGACCTATATTAGTTGCTTTTAGTGTTGCTGGGACAAATCCCTGAATAAGGCAACTCCCGGGAGCAAGGTTTACTTTGGCTCGTAGTTGCCGGCATCTCCAACATGCAGCCCATGGGCTGCGTGCATCCCGTGACAGCAATGAACGTAGCCCAACACAGTTGTAGATGACAGCATCCTGTTGCAACGTAAAGGGGCTGGAGGGAGTGCAGTCCATCTTGACAAGGAAGGCTTGGAGGTGGAGTGGCTTGTGCCTGTGGCAGAAAGATCTCGATCACATCCGAGGACATCAAGAATAGGAGAAAGGGGAATGTCCTGTTCCGTGAGTGGGCTTTCTCCTTGGTTATTTTATTAATCCTAGGACCCCAGCCCATGACACTGTACCACACCCAGAGGTGTGTCACTGAGGCGATTTCCAATCCAGTCAAGTTGACGATGAAGATTAACTATTATTAGTTACTTTTCTGTCGTGGTGGTCAAATATCATGACCAAAAGCAGCTTACAGAAGGAACCGTTTCTTTTGGCTTTTAATTCCAGGCCGTCACAGTGGGGAGGTGTGAGAGCAGGCAGGCGTGGAGAAAACTGCCAGTAGGTTGAGAGTGTGAACTCTCAAAGCCTTCCCAAGCGATGGGCTTCCTCCCACAAGGCTGCAAACCACCACCAACAGCGCCATCTACTGGAAGCCAAGTGTTCAAACACCTGAGCCAAAGGTGAACATTTCTCATTCAAGGCATCACAGACCTCCTAGTTTACGTTTTGTATCAGTTCACCAAGACGCACTCACACTTCCCTGGGACCCGGAAACCACGACTATATTCTCTGCTTCTGGACATAGAACTCTTTCACAGTCCACATAAAAGTGAGTTCATCTTGGGCCGGGCGGTGGTGGTGCACACCTTTAATCCCAGCACTCAAGAGGCAGAGGCAGGCGGATCTCTGTGAGTTCGAGGCCAGCCTGGGCTACAAAGTGAGTTCCAGGAAAGGCGCAAAGCTACACAGAGAAACCCTGTCTCGAAAAACCAAAAAAAAAAAAAAAAAAAAAAAAAAAAAAAAAAAAAAAAAAAAAAAGAAAGAAAGAAAGAAAGAAAGAAAGAAATGAGTGCATCTGAAAGCAGGTTTCTGAGCCTCCTTTAATACACTTAGTACAATGTCTTCCAGGATCACCTGCATAGTCGCAAATGACAGTTTCCTTGATTCTTAAAACCAAACGATGCTGCGTTTGCTTGATTGGTAGAAACTTAGGGGTGTTCTGGGTCTTGCCTGTTATGATCAATGCGGCAATAAAACAGGAGTGAAAGATGTATTTGATAAATATTTAATTATCGTTGTATAGGGACCCAAATGTGACTTCTTCTGGGGAGGCCTGAACAAATGTCTATTCACCCCAGCTAGAGCATTAGTGGGTGACAGACAAAAGACACTGTGTCATCCCCCGTCCCCGTCCCCCTCACCACCCCGTCTAGATTGCAGGTCCCATGAGTTTATTGGGGTTACTTACAGGGGTATGGGTGAAGGGTAACTTACAAAGGTGTGGATGACTCAGCAGCAGCTCCGTCATATAGAAGCCCACCGGCAGGGGTGATGATTCATGACAGCTTTCCTGGAGCTCCCTGCTCACCTTGTAGTCACTCCACAAGAGAGTGTCCTGTAGCTAGAGTTTTCCTGCCGGGCCCACAGTCAGGACAAATCTCTGTCACCCGCCAGTCCCACAGCCGCTCAGACCCAACCAAGTAAACACAGAGACTTATATTGCTTACAAACTGTATGGCTGTGGCAGGCTTCTTGCTAACTGTTCTTATATCTTAAATTAATCCATTTCTATAAATCTATACCTTGCCACATGGCTTGTGGCTTACCGGCATCTTCATATGCTGTTTGTCATGGCGGTGGCTGGCAGTGTCTCCCCAGCCTTCCACTTCCCAGAATTCTCTCCTCCTTGTCCCGCCTATACTTCTTCCTGCCTGACCACTGGCCAATCAGTGCTTTATTCATTGACCAATAAGCAACATGTTTGACATACAGACCATCCCACAGCAGTGTCCTGTCCCCCAAACCACGACTTATGATCCAGCCCCTGTGAGAGGTCCTGTGGGTCTCTTGTAACTCTCTGAACTTCCAGAACCACGGCTTTACATGCTTGCTCAGCTTCTGGCACCTTACATGCCTTTCTCCTCCCCACAGAAGGCAGCATTTCAACGTGGAGGAAACAGCTAAGCAACAGCCTACTAGACAGATTATATTGTATTTATTTTTTAATTTTTGAGGCACCTCCCTACTGCTTTTCACAATAGCTGCACTAATTTACATTCCCGATGATGATGTGTGAGAGCCAAAGTTACATTCTAAGTTTTAATTATTATGCCTAAGAGATCCATGAAACAAAAAATGCCTCTGATCTGCAAGCCCCTTGCCCAAGGACAGATAGTTCCTCAAATGCTGGAGGCTGTTGTTTATGAGAGATGACAAGCCACATGTTTTCATGCCTTTAAACTAGTATGTTTGACCCATCTGCACCAAATATGCTTGATCACATGTGGGCAGGAGGTTCACAGGCAGGAAATACGTCAGCATTTATGCTTGCTCCTGATTGGATGTAGACTGAAGGCACATCAGGATGTATGCTTGTCCCTGATTGGATGTGGACTGAAGGTACATCAGGATGTATGCTTGCCCCTGATTGGACCTGATGGGAAATACTTAAGCTGCTTCAAAACTTGATTCGGCTCCATCTTCTGGAAACCCAGAGATGGACCTGGCCAGAGTCCATCCACCTGGCCAGTATTTAATTAAAGCTTGCTTCAAATTTGGCTTTGAACAATGATAGTGGTCTTATACTCGATTGGTAGGATTAACAGATGCCCATAGGTTCCCTGGGTTCCACGTCCTCATCACCATTTTTCTTTGGCAATTTTGATAAAATCTATTCTGAGGTGTGTAGGAATGACTTACGTTTTCAAAAGGAAAAAGAAAGGGAGCTAGCTCATGACAACAACTGGTGAGGCGACCAGCTCTTCTCCTGCACAAATGGGAGCATGGTTTCCAACAAACTTGTCCGAGGTCAGACAGACAGTAAGCAAGAAGGCAATTGGACTCAAATGGGTTTGAACCAGGAAATTGAACCCAATTTCCACTGCAAACTATTATGGAATAATGAATTTTCCTCATACTTGTTAGGAAAACAAAAAATTAGGATGATAATTTTTAATAATACTGATTTCAAAAATCCTTCACAGCCCCTTTAAAGATTTTCTCAGCCGGGCGGTGGTGGTGCACGCCTTTAATCCCAGCACTCGGGAGGCAGAGCCAGGTGAATCTCTGTGAGTTCGAGGCCAGCCTGGGCTACCAAGTGAGTTCCAGGAAAGGCACAAAGCTACACAGAGAAACCCTGTCTTGAAAAAACCAAAAAAAAATTTTTTTCTCTGTTTTTCTCTTTAAGTATTCCCCCTCTAGGGCTAGTCTACAAACTACCATAATTCTTGCCCCAGCTCATTTTATCTCCCAAGTGATAAAGTGCCTATCAGGCTTAATCAACAGCAGTTCGAGATGGGGCATGGAACTCCACATTTCTAACCAGTGCCCAGTGGATAGAAATACTGCTGATACCCAGATCGCAGTGAGCAAAGCTACCTCTGTACACACCATATTTTGCACAGAGAAGGTGCTGGGTCTCTTGTAAAAGACAATTGAAAGCTAAAAGGCAGAAGCAAAATATAGATCAAAGCTATGGTGACTTTCTGTTGTTGTGACAAATACCTCAAAACAGGTAACTGTAGGGGAAAGGGGGTTTATTCAACCTGAAATCCCAGGTGACATCCCTGCAGAGAAGTCGAGGCAGGAACTTGAATTGGTCTCATCCATATCTGGAGCAGAGAAAGAATGAATGTATGCCTGTCTACTATGCTAGCTTACTTTTTCTACTCTCATACAGTCCCAGAGAATGCACAGTGGGCTGTGTCTTCCCACATCAATGGACACAATCCAGACTATCCTCCCACAGATATGCCCAGAGGGCTGCCTGATTTAAACAGTCCCTCACCAAGATTCTCTGCACAGGGGATACTAGATTGTGGCAAGTCAACTAGTATAACTAACCATCCTGGTGACGTACCACCCAACTCCCACCAATATGGCTAAAATTAAAAAATGGACAATACCAAGTGTACACAAGAATGCTCGAGGACCTGGACCTTTGCATACTCTTGGTGGAAATGTAAAATGCTGCAGCTGCTTTGGGGAAAATGTGCCAAGTTTCTGAGCTTGTTTGTCTGTGAGCTATGGTCTCATTGTGAAGCCCAGGCTGGCCTCCAACTGGTGAACCTCTAGATTCAGCCTCCAACATGCTGGGATTGTAGGGGTGTGCCACCATCCTCAGCTTTAAAAAACATTTTATATCATACACCTATCCATAACCTAGCAGTTTCAAGTCTAAATATTTATCAAGCAAGCATGAAAACACATGTCCACAAAAATGTCAGCACAAGACATTTTAGTTCATAATAGCCCCAAACTGAAACCTGCTCAGATTGTATTAACTGGTGAATTGATCCATGAGTCATGTTGTATCTGTAACATTCGATGCCGGCTACTCTGTGCCATGGGATGCTGGCTGTACTGGCTCACATTCTCCCATGAGGTTGCCATTATGAATAAATACAGATAAATGTGTGCTTTATATTGAGAGAAACATCAGACACAAAGGAAAATTTACAATGTGATTGACTATATTTCTTTTATATATAAGAGGGAACAAATCCATAATTTTTTTTAAAGATTTATTTATTTATTATGTACACAGAAGAGGGCACCAGATCTCATTACAGATGGTTATGAGCCACCATGTGGTTGCTGGGATTGAACTCAGGACCTCTGAAAGAGCAGTTGGTGCTCTTAACCTCTAAGCCATCTCTCCAGCCCACAAATCTATAATTTTAACGAAGATACAACAGTGATTGCCTGGAGAGAGATGATTTAATGGGTCAAGTGGAGAGCTTTCAGGGAGGTGGAATGTTCTATTTCTCAATAGGACTCTCTGGGTTGCAGGCACATATGTGCTTTAACTCAGAACAAAGGACATGTTATTCTTTTTTTTTTTAGGTTTTATTTATTTATTATGTATACAGTGTTCTGCCTCCATGTGTCCCTGCATGCCAGAAGAGGGCACCAGATCTCATTACAGATGGTTGTGAGCCACCATGTGGTTTCTGGGAATTGAACTCAGGACCTCTAGAAGAACAGCCAGTGCTCTTAACCTCTGAGCCATCTCTCCGGCCGGGACAAGTTATTCTTTACAATATTTACTTATCTATCCACTTATTTCTGTGTTTGTGTGTGTGTGTGATGTACGGCTGTGTGCATGCTTATTTCTGTGTTTGTGTGTGTGGTGCATGGCTGTGTGCATGCTTATTTCTGTGTTTGTGTGTGCGGTGCATGGCTGTGTGCATGCATGTCTGAGTGTAGATGTACGACCCCATGCACGTAGATGCCGAGGCTACAGGTCAACATTGGGTGTCTACTTCAGTGGCTTGTCGCCTCTGTTTCTGAGACAGGGTCTCACACGGAATGTGCAGCCTGGTGCATTAGATAGTCTGGCTGACCTGGGAGACCCCAGGATCTGCCTGCCTCTGCCCACTTGGAGCTGGGGTTATGGACATGCACTGCTATACTTGGCTGTCATGTGGGTGCTGGATCCAAACTCAGGTTCTCTATTAGTTTATTTGAAGCTGTCCAATGTTTGAGTGTTAAAGATGCAGATTGATTTAGATAAAATGACGGCAGAAGTATAACATCAGAGGAATTCGTTTGTGGAATTATGACCAAAAAATCTCATTGAAAAAATTCAATAGAGAAATATGAAGGATGTGTACTTTTACATGTAATGCACTTCCCTAGAGAGAGTCTCTGGAGTTGTTATGTTGTACAGCAGTCTTGACTTTTCCCCTCTGCTCTGGTAAATATGTATATTTCAGAAAATTGTGAGTGAAGACCTTCAGATGTTTCAGTCATTGACTTAATTAGTGCTGAGGGGTGCAGACTTCTTCCTGGAGCCAAAGCAGGTTTCTTTTCTTTTTCAAGATTTATTTTGTATATGTGTGGATGCCTGTGCGTATGTATGTGCACCACATGCATGAGGCTACCTTTGGAGGGATGAGGAAGTTTTAGGTCCCCTGAAACTGGAGCTACAGGCAATTGAGAGCCATCCAATGTGGGTGCTAGGAAC
The DNA here is from genome assembly GCA_902168415.1 of Peromyscus melanophrys. NCBI lineage: Eukaryota > Metazoa > Chordata > Mammalia > Rodentia > Cricetidae > Peromyscus > Peromyscus melanophrys. The sequence continues at coordinate 16,716 of CABHPR010128778.1, forward strand.
CAAACTCTGTCCCTTGCAGGTCTTGTGGGTCGCTGAGCCCCAGCCCTGAAAGTTAGCTTCCCATTAGAACCACCGGGAGACTTTAAGAGCCTGTGAATGTGGCCTACCTTAGGACAAATGGATCGGTGTGAAGGGATGCGTAGAAAGGAGGCCTGGGCATCTGTAGTTTTAATTTTACTTTATTTTTAATTTTTGTATCTGAGTGCATTTGTGTGTGATTGTATGTCTGGTTTTACTTTTATGTACATGTACATATGTCTATGTACTACTCGTGTTCCTGGTGGCCATGAAGGCCAGAAGAGGGCATGGGCTGCCCTGGAACAGGAATTCCAAACCATTGTGAGCTGCCATGTGAATGCTGGAACTAAATCCTAGCCCCCTGGAAGAGAAGCAAGTGCTCTGAGCCATATCTCTAGCCCTGAGAGTTGGATTTTAAAATTCTCCCTTTGGTGGGAATTTTACATAACCAGATCTTAAATTTCCTTTAATGTATTAAAAAATAATCTTCATATAAAATATAGCAAAATATAGCTTTCTTTAAGGGTGCAGTTTGGCACAGACTTCCTGTTTATTTCAGTTCTAAAAGATTATTATCAAAGTGTGACGAATCAATAAATTCACATTAAACAGAACCAACTTTAGAGGTTGGAAGGATGGCTCAGAGACTAAAATCGAAAAATTGCCCTTATAGAGGACCCCAGTTCCTTTCTCAGCACTCACACTGGGCAGCCCACAACTCCACTGGCCTTCATGGGCACCCACACACACATGCACACACCCATATACATAAATAATTAAATTTTAATGAAAAAAAACCTAGAACACTTTGGGTTTAGATCATCAAAACACTTCAGTTTTAGACTATGAGAACGAGGAGATCTCATCAGTTGAAATTATTCTAATCCTATAATTATTTCCCAAAGTTCTTCTGCGTGTACATACATTTCCTTCTAGACAGTGCCAACATGTATGCTTAGGGCAGATGCCAAAAGCTTTATGTTTGATATTTCAAGAAGCAGCATTGAAAGAGTCTCTGGGGTGTTAAAAAACAAAACAAAAGAAAAGAAAAACAAAGCAGAATTATGTTAGCATCTCTTTGCTTATTCCAGCTATGGGAAGTGAGAGGAGTCATGGCCTTTGCAAGGACTGTTGTCCCGGAAGTTCTCAGCAGCCTGTCCGTCCCGGACCTCAAGGTGTTTTCTTGTTTCTGTGTGTTCTGCTCACTCCCGTCCCAGCTCCCAGCTGTCAGCACCCAGAGGACTAGGAAGTTAGAGGACAGGAGGACAAGGACAGGAGGGAGCCTGTGCCCGCCCCAGGGCTGGGTTGCACACTAACTGAGAACAAAGTACTGATTGTTCTTTGTGTGCGAAGCAGGGCCTGCTGCAAGGGCACAGCCGCCCAGCTCTGGGGTGCTCAGCTGGGAAGATGCCTCCAGAGCCCAGCCAGCCAGGTGTGGGCGCCAGCCACGGGTTGCTCTCCTTCCTGGGTGCAGGGTCAGGTGGCAGTGAGGGCAAAGAATGTGGTTAAACGATGGTTAGGAACGCCACAGGCTTCCTAGACAGGCTTCACTGCAAGATTTAGATTTTAGAATTTTATCTTACTAGAGAAAGGGGCAGAAAGCGGCTAAAGTCAGGCTAGCAGCAGCTCAAAGACCAAACCTGGGAAAGACGCGAAGTTTACCCCACGGCAGGTGCCAGACTCTTCTTGGGGTTTACCTGCAGCAAGGGGCAGGGGCAAGAGACGCCACCACTGTTTTCAGAGCTGTGGTGGGTCAATTGGGTCCGTCACAGTTTCCTGGAGTGAGACAACCTCCACAGGAAGCCAGAACTTTCTAGAAAGAATATTATTGCACATCGACACGGGCACGGGCAGTAGTTTGTTTCTTTGTGCATTCATATGGAAATAAAAAAGTGACCAAAGCACACTTTTCAGAAAAACGCACAGAGAGAAACTTGTCGTGAGCTGTTTTCTCTGGGTGAGAGGATTGTGGGAGAATTTTACTTTCATTTCTGTATATTTCTCGAATATGCAAGGATCACGTACATCTTTAAAACTCGGGGAAAAGATGCATTATGGGGGCTGTAAAGGTCCACTAGCCTCGCAGCCGGGGTTTGCTGCATGCTCCGGAGAGGGGGAAATCACTGACCCACATATGTCCTCCTTGACAGGAGCGGCAGAACAGGGATCATCCTGGTGAAAGCTTGCGGTGAAGATGAGGCTTGGCACTCTCTTTAACCATGCTGGTGAGTTGCCAGCCAGCTCCCCACCTTGCTGTGGTGTTATTTAGGTCATAGTGTCTGTTCTGAAAAGAAGCCAGGCAGATGTGGGCTGTGACATCATGTTTCCTTTTGTTAACTTGTCCCAACCCACGCTTTTTGTCTGCCCGGAACTCTACCTTCTTTCAGTCTTCAAGCATGAGGTTGCAGCTGTGATGTGTGGAAATGTCAAGTGGCCAGGAAAACAAACAAACAAACAAACAAAAACCAACTTAAACCAAATGAGAAGTCTCTGGATCAGTTGGGACTGCTATCATTGCCCTTATGCCCATTTTAAAGATAAGGAAACTTACTCAAGACAATGGTTCTGGAATCTGCCCTGAGTGATGAGCCTCTGTGACTTTGCCCTGGCATTGCCTGTGCATGGTGCTGCTGGAGGGTGGCCTATGACCTCATGTGTACCCACAGGGGACGGCGGGAGCCATTCTGCCTGGACTACAGATTTCCACTCATCCTCACTTCTGACCCACGAGGTCTCAGTCTTGTTGCTGAGAAGACCAGGGCAGCAATTTATTGAGGATTCTAATGAACCGGTGCTGTGTGTGAACAATCATTTTAGTCTTTGTTTTAAATCACTGTCTATACTTTCATTTTAATTTATGCAAGAAAGAGGCTGGTGGTGTAACTCGAGGGCAAAGCACTTACCCGATTTGCACGGAGTCCTGTTTTCAATCGTCAGCACCTTGTATACCCTTACCCAAATGTATTGTTTGGATGTATAGAAAAAAGAATAATATAAAAGAATATAAAATTCTCCTTGTGCCCACCTGCTTCATAGAAAGCACTTGTCGTACTGTGGGATTTTGTTGCTGTGATAAACACCATGAGCAAACAGCTTGGAGAGGAAAGGGTTTATTTGGTTTATACCACTACACTCTTACTCATCCTTAGCGAAGGAAATCCGGGCAGGAACTCAGCCAAGGCAGGAACCTGAAGGCGGGAACTGGAGCAGAAGCCAGGGAGGAACATTGCCTCGTAGCAGGCTTTTTTGGACCATCAGCCCCCAAATCATGACACAGAGACTTATTATTAGTTATGAAAGCTCGGTCTTAGCTTAGGCTTGTTCCTAAGTAGTTCTTATAACTTAAATTAATCCATATGTTTTAATTTACGTTCCTTTACGTGGCTCAGTGACCTTGACTCTGTACTATCCATCCTGTTTCCTCTCTATCTGGCTGACGACTCCTCCTTTCTTCTTCCCAGAGCTCTCTTTCCCCAGAAGTCCCACCTAACCTCTCCCTGACTAGCTAATGGTCATTCAGCTCTTTATTAAACCAATCACAGTGACCCATCTTCACACAGTTTAAGGAGTATTCTGCAACACAGCTTACTAGCTGGTTCCTATGGCTCGCTCAGCCTGCCTTCTTATGCCATCCAGGAACACCTGTCCATGGATTGCACCACCATAGTGAGCTGGGTCCTCCCACATCAATCATTAGTCAAGAGAAAGCTCCACGGGTTTGCCCACAGGCCACTGTGGTGGGGGTATTTTCTCAGTTGAGGTTCCCTCTTCCCAAATGACTCCAGCTAGTGTCATGTTGACCTAAAACTGGGCAGTACAGCATTCATTCCCAGTCATTGCCTTGAGGTGACTCTCAAGATTGCCGGTGTGTAATCATCAAAACATATAGTCACTGCTAGAGAGCCGTGGCTGCCTCCCACCCCTTCAGTTCTTGCTAGTTTAGCATTCTGTAAACATGTGGGGATTGTCTCAGGGCTTGGACGGTTAGTACAAAAGGGTGACAATGACATTCATGGTCAAGGAGTGGCAGTGTGTATCATCTAGCTAAGGGTGATGACGGTGGTGAGCACCACTGTTAGACTTGGCCAGTGCAGCCCCAGGTGTCTATGGTTACATAACAATTGACCTCATCTTCCAGCCCTCATCCTTTCTTTCTATCTAGAGACCGTGCTGGCGTGAAGAAGGAAAACTGGGGCTAAAGAAACCGCTCAGTGCTTGAGACTTTTTCCTGTTCTCCCAGAGGACCTGCGTTTGTTCTCGGCATCCACATCAGGCAGTTTACGCCTGCCTGTCACTCCAGGTCTAAGGGATTTGACGCTCTTTCCAGCCTCCAAGGGCGCTCACATTCATGTGCATCTAACCCTACACACAGACATATACACTCTAAAAAATTAAATTAAATTAAAGGAAAAGTAGGGTTCGTCATTATTTTTGCTTTTGTTTTTCTTTAGTTTTTAGTTTTTCAAGACAGGTTCTCCTTCTGCAATCATCTGGTTTTGAGCGCTTAACCCCCGGATCAGCCTCATGAGACCTGGGATCACAGGCATGTTCCACCACATCAGGATTACAGGCATGCTCCACCACATCAGGATTACAGGCATGCTCCACCACATCAGGATTACAGGCATGCTCCACCA
>CABHPR010128779.1:0-12004 GCA_902168415.1 Peromyscus melanophrys
CGTGTGTGCTGAGTGAGTAAGTGAGCAAGCTGCGGGGCATTGGGGGACGGGACAGTATTTCATTGGGAGAGAGAATGGAGAGTACACAGATCTGATCCCAGCCCACCTATGTTGTCGGAAAGGGGTTGGCAAAAGGCACTGGACGCCCGTCCAGATTGGGTTGTAAGCCATGCAAAACAAGTCAACCCCGGGCAACAATAGACAGCCACAGGCGCCCATCGACTCATGGAGAGAGATGGGAAAGGATGTCCAAAGACTTGAAGGCTGGGTCAGAGCTGAGACCTAAAGCTGGAAAAGAAGCCAAGAAAGGAGGGAGTAGGGGGCAAGCATTCCAGTCAGAGGGAAGCAGGTACTTGGAGGCCCTGCCTGCTCCAGCTATACAGCTCTTGGGGGCTGTAGTCCCCAAAAGATCTCTTATGGATTCTAGGGGCCTCTCAAAACGCGACTGTGACCCTCAGGTTATAGGTCCAGGCACACTCATGCACTGGGACCAGGCAGAAAGCAGAAGGCTGTATGGCTCATCTCTCCCCTTCCTTCCATGTACCCTGCATTCCCAGGTCACCCTGGGGCAAACCCGGGGATACAGGTGTCAGATGCAGAAGTCCAGGATCAGAGGGACCAAATGGTCTACTCAAGGGGCCCCAGCTTTAGCAGAACTTTACTGCACTCAATTCTTGGGACTTCAGGCCAGCATTGTTTCTAGGCACCTGCATTCTCTGGCCAGGTCCTACTAAAGCTCCTCATCCTTGGGCCCCTGGTTACTGTCCAGACAGTCCTCAGGGATTCTGTCAGCAAGCCAGAGATTCCTTTCTTGTCCACCTCAGCCACAAGAGCCCCTTCCTTCACCATCGTGAGAACTTTGGGGGCTTCATCACTCCTGGTCTTTTGTAAAGTGAGCTGAGGCTGTTCCTCCCTGGTGTGGCATGAGGACACCACACCTGCTTCTTCAGCTTAAGGCTCTGTATACAATGAAATGGACAGGACTGTTCACTAAAGCCTACATAAAGAAGGCTCCTGGGCTTCTGAATGCCAGTCAGTCTGTCCTCAGGTGAGAGGGCTGGGCAACCCTGTGAATGGCACGCCCTAGTGTGGGAGTGGGAGGACTGTGTTAGTTAGAGTCCTCTGGAGGATGAATATGTGTTTGAAAAGAGTTTGTTAGACTGGCTTGCAGGGTGTAGTCACGGTAGTACAACAACAGCTGTCTCATGAGGGAAAGGCTGAGAATCCCGTAGTTGTCCAGTCTACGAGGACAGACTATCTCAGCAGATCTAAACTAGTCCTGGAGGATTCCTGGAGAGTTGCTGGTCTTCAGTGTATGTTGGAATCATGAAGAAGGTGGATTTAATACCAACCACAGCAACAGGGTAGATGAACTTGCCAGTGAGAGTAAGGAAGGCAAGCAGGCAAAAAGCAAATTATCCTTCCATCTCTTATTTGCCATCAGAAAGCTTGGTCAAGATTTAGAGCGTCTTCCTGCTTGGAATGGTAATCTCATTAAGAAAACCCCTTAAAAGAGTGCCCAGCAGCTTGGGTTTTAGTTGAGTCCAGATGCAGTCAAATTGACAACCAAGATGAACTATCACAGGAACCTTGCCTAAGGCCACTTTTTCTGGCTCAAGTGAATCTGCCTGGCTTCTTCCTTCTAAGGAGGGTAAATTGTGGTTACCAGCCTCCCATTATAGGCAGTGCCCTTTCTCATCACTTTAATAGAAGCTGGCTCAGGATGGAGGTGAGAGCCTGGGGTGGGGTCTCTGGGCTCCTTCACTAATCTCTGGGAAGTGCAGAAGACCACAGTCCCAGAGCTGAGATGTAGCTCAGATGGTAGAGTGAGTGCCTGCTTATCAGGAATGAAGCCCTGGGTTCAGTCTCCAGCACTGCATAATCCAGGAGTGGTGGCATGCACCTGTGACCCCAACATGTGGGAAGGAGAGGCAGGAAGATCAGGAGTTCAAGGTCAACCTCAACAACATACTGACTCTGAGGCCAGCCTGCAATACATGAGTTGCTGCTTAAAAGAAAAAAAAAAGTCCTAGAGGGATAGTCAGAAAGAGAGCCAGACAGAGGACCTCAGAGATACAGACAGGACTCTGGAAAAATAGAGACAGAATACCGCAAAAGTAAATCCGCTGTCCCCATCAGGGTCTCACTATGTTGTTGGAGGTTTTTGCTCTTTTGGAGGGCCCACCACCCAGCTCCCGAATAAATCACATATAGAGGCTTATTCTTAATTATGAACGCTCAGTCTTAGCTTGGCTTAGTTTCTTGCCAGCTTTCCTTAACTTAAATTATCCCGTCTATCTTTTGCCTCTGGGCTTTTCCCATTCTCTAACTTCTATAAATCTTACTCTTACTCCATGGCTTGCTGTGTATATAGCTGTGTGTCTGGGTGGCTGGACCCTGGAGTCCTCCTCCTTCTCTGGCTCTTAGATCCCTCCTCCCAGTTTTCTCCTTCTATATACACTCTCCGCCTGCCAGCCCCGCCTATCCTTTCTCCTGCCTCGCTATTGGCCAGTTCTTTATTAAACCAACAGGTGTTTTACACAGGCACAGTAACACAGCCTCGCAGTTAAACAAATGCAACATAAACAGAAGTAACACACCTTAAAATAATATTCGACTACAATGATTCATCACAGGCCTTAGCCTCCCAAGTGCTGAGGTTGAAGGCCTGTGCCACCATGTCTACTGTGCATGACTGACAGAATGAACATTTTGTGAGAAACCAGCCAGGTGCCCTGGCCTGGCTCACACAGCAAACAGTCATTTAGAGTTAATACTAGAAAATGCCCCCCCCTTACAACCATAGATACCTATGACTTCTGGAAAAACAGGCCTAAGGTGGTAAGATCCAAACTTAGAGAGATGGAGCTGTGGTCACAGGACCCTTGCCCTGCGGCTAGAAGCCCAAGAAAGCAGGCAAAGGGCCCTGTGACAGGTCTTTTCTGTATTCCTCCGGGAGAAGGTACTTCCTGGCATGCTGAGATATAGCCCGTTGGACAGTTGGAGTGGGAAGTGACTGAAAGTCAGTAAGTGGGGCAGAAAGTCCACAGTGCCTCCAGGACAATCTACTCTTCCCCATCCTGAGCTGGGGCCCTTCCCAAGGAAGGCAGGCAGCCATCAGCTGGAATTGGGGCATATCCCTGAGATTTCCGCTTGCAGAGTATTTCAGTGTCTTGGTTACGAATCTTCAGGTAAATCCCAAGCTGTGACAGATTGTTAGTGGCTGGTCTCCCAGTCAAAGACCCTTTTCACTTAAATAGGGGTGGCAGAAAAAGTGGCCTTTCAAGGTTTGTGTGGAGGAATTTCCTCAGGCCGCTGGGGGAATCAGTTGGTAGAGCACAGCATGTGAAAATTCGATGGGGAACACTGACTGTCTGAGGGCTGGAGCGTTGGTCAGGGCAGGGGAGGGGATTGCAGTCTGACTCAGGCTTGGCTCTGAAGCATGATATAAGACACAGCCTGACTTTGAACTTCTGCTTTCTCTTCTGTGCAAGACAACGATGAATATATCTACAGCACAGAGCTGGTGTGAGGGTCTGGGTGCCTAGGCTTACTACTGATAGGTGGGTTGCCGGGCAACAGCATCTTTTGATGTCAGCCTCTCCTTGACCCACTCTACTTCCTCTTAGGGGCTGCCTGCTTTCCTTTTTACCCGCTGCTTTTTGCCATAGCGGGCATTTCTCCACATAGGTGAGGTGTGGCCTGTGTGGGAATAGGGACATTTATTTCCTGGAGAAGGTTTTATCTAGTAGGGAGATCAGAATAGTTGCTTGCTAATGGCATAGCCCTGAGGCCTCACTCATACCATTTTCTTTCCCCAGTGGTACCACAGATGGACAGCCAGCTGGTAGAGAAGCTGGGCCAGCATCTCTTACCTTGGATGGACCGGATTTCCTCAGAGCAATTGAACCCCAGCATCTATGTGGGCCTGCGCCTTTCCAGCCTGCAGGCTGGGACCAAGGAAGACCTCTACCTGCACAGCCTCAAGCTTGACAATCAGCAGTGCCTCCTGGGGTATTGATACTCTTTGCCCATGACTTGATCCGTGTCATAAGAGATAGGAGACTGGGTTCTAATTTGGGTATTTCGTGGCTTTTTGACAAACTCTAGGCGTATTTTCTCTTCCCTGGGCCTTTCTCCATCTGCAGAGTGAAGTGGTAAGTGGTAGTAGGTCAGAGATGCATGTGTCCTTTGTCCTGAAACTACATCCCCCTGACTCCTGAAGCAACACCTAATTCTTCCTGCACTTGCGACTTGTGCCTGAGGCAGACATCATTAATCCATGAGCCCCAAAGTAGCACCTAACTCTTCCTGTGCTCCCTACCTGTACCTAAGGCAGACATCACTAATCCATAACTAAATACACGATTGTATATTGATACAAAGAAGCAGCACCTAACTCTATAGTTTACTTATGTGCTAAAGACAGACACTGCTTATCACAACTTATGTTCTTTTGTGCAGAACCTAGAAGGAGCATATTTCTGTGCTCCTCCTCCAAAGAGTGGCCATTACAGAGACACCTGCTATGGGTTGGGGATTTAGCTCAGTGGTAGAGTGCTTGCCTAGCAAGCACAAGGCCCTGGGTTCGGTCCTCAGCTCCAGGAAAAAAAAAAAAAAAAAAAAAAGAGTCACCTGCTCTGAGGTGTGAATGAGAGGTGAAGAATAAGAAAAAGCCATGAATCACTAGGCATAATGGTTCATACATTTAATCCCAGCATTTGAGAGGCAGAGACAGGCAGATCTCTGTGAGTTCAAAGCCAGCCTGGTCTACAGAACAAGTTCTTGGACAGCCAGGGCTATGTAGAGAGATCCTGTCTCAAAAAAAAAAAAAGTGTGTGTGTGTCTGATTTCATTTCTTCTCAAGAAGTAGATGACGGAAGGGAGAGGAAATAAAGGGGAGAGTGCATGGCCAAACTGGGGGGTCAAACTAGGTGATCTGGGTGTAGGCACCCTTATGGTTCATCCTTGAATTTAACCTTTCTTCTTTTAAGTATCTGTGGCATGTGACCCATACCAGCACAGCTGACTGATAATTCCACTTTGTGACCTTAGTGGAGGTGATCCCAAGCGAGGCTTACCAAGGGAGCATGTTCTCATAAAGGTGTTGCTGACTTGCCTTGTTCTAGGTCTGCCTTCAGCGATGACAACGGTGATTGCCAGACCAAGCCTTCCGAAGGCCACCTGGCCCTCTACCTGCTTGCTCTTAGGGCCAACTGCGAGTTCATTGGGAGCCGGAAGGGTGACAGGCTGGTCTCAAAGCTCAAGTGGTTCTTGGAGGATGAGAAGAAGGCCATTGGTAAGGAAGACTAGGGAACTCTGGGAGGGCTCATCAAATGGTTTTGTTGTTTGTAGTTTTGAGGTAGGCCTCAGGTTCATAATTGTTCTCAGTAGATGATGTTCTTGAGAGTTAGAGCTTTGGGTTTTCTTCCAGGCCTCTTCTCACTTCCTCTCTGTCCACATCAAGTCCACCTAGGGCAGCGGTTCTCAACCTTCCTAATGCAACCCTTTAATACAGTTCCTCATGTTGTGGTGACCCCCAACCATAAAATTTTGCTAGTTATGAAACATAATGTAAATATCTGTGTTTTCTGATGGTCTTAGGCAACCCCTGTGAAAAGATCATCCAAGCCACAAAGGGGTTGTGACCCACAGGTTGAGAACCACTGACCTAGAGGCTCAGGCTGGATCCAGTTGCCATGCCTGACCCCAGAAACAATCTGCTGGGATGCTCAGTCACCAGGACTGACCTGTTGTCCACCTCTGGGACACCTGTCCAGCCTCCTTTCCACTTACCCCTTAGCCTCTCTGTCAACTTTCCAGCCTTCTGACTTGGACCTAATTCCAAGAGCTGAAGTAAGGCTTTTCAATGTAAACCTGTTCTTCATGCAGCTTAAGCCTGGCAGAGGCCCCTCACTGTTCCATTCACAGCCCCCAGTCCCAGCCTGGCTTGCCTCTTACGCTTTCTAGGCATTGGTTTGGTTACTGCTCTGTGTGCTCTCATCACAGTGATCTTTCCTCACAAGTTTGGATATTCATGTGTACTCCTCCATCCCCCTTCTAGATCCTCCCTAGCTCTGTGCTCACTTCCATCCACTCCAGAGTTACTTCTGTGAAGAATCCTGTCTCAATTTCCCAGCTATTTGAAGACTTCCGCTAGGTGGCTCCAGGGACCTTGGGCCACATTTCTGTTACAACTATGCTGTCTCATGAGCATGTGTTGGGCTGTCATCTTCTACCCTGACCTCCAAGCACAGAACCTGGCCTACACTGAGACCTCAGCCGGGCACTGAAGGAGTGTCAGATGCCATGGTCTCCATGGAATGTGTTGGAGCATACAGACCATGGGGTCCCATGAGCCGCGGGGCTTCTTCTTCTTTTTCTTCTTTTTTTTTTTCGGTTTTTTTTTTTTTTTTGGTTTTTCAATCATGGGGCTTCTTGCTGGGAAGAGGCTAAAAGGGAGGCCCTCAAGCCTGACATGTCTCTTTACTCCTTGCCTTTCTAATCTCAGGGCACAATCATGAAGGTCACCCCCATACCAGCTATTACCAGTACAGCCTCAGCATCCTGGCACTGTGTGTCCACCAGAAGCGGGTCCATGACAGTGTGGTGGGCAAGCTCCTGTATGCTATTGAACACAACCACCACATCCGCCAGGGCCACCTCTCTGTGGGTGAGTGGACCTAGCCTAGCCTCCCACCAACCCCATAGAGGGAAGGCCTCTATGACCCACTACTGTGCTCACCTTCCCTTGGAAATCTCTTCATCAGATGCCTTAGAAGTGGAACAGTGGGGGCTGAGAGCCAGCCTTGGATCCTGATCCCAGTTCCATCACATGTTCATCCCCATCCTGTCAATCAGGCTTTTCCTATAAAAACGACCTCCCAACAGCAGCTCAATAAAGTGGGCATTACAAACAGAGGTCTTAGCACACACTGGGTGCTCCTGGCACCATACAACCCGGGGAGCCTGATACCTGGATTCTGATCTGATTCCTTGTTGTGTGACCTTGGGCTACCACATCCATGTTTCGTCATCATGATTCAAGGTCTCTGCTAGGCCTGGGCTTCCATGAGTGCCTGAGTAGGGCCTCTTTTAGGGAGGGTACGATAGAGGAGGGGGGGGGTGTTTGGTAGATGATTGCCCAGAGAGAACAGGTCACCAGGGCCTCGGTCAGTAGCAGGATTGAACTGTCTCAAAGGCTCGTAGAGAAATACAGTGGACACATTACCATAGCAAGTAGGAGAATTTAAACATTCCCAGGCCCTGGCTGCTCCTCCTATCAATTAAATCAGACTGCCTGAAGGTAGATAAGGCAGCTGTTAGTGCCAAATTCTCTGATTGGCAGGAGATGTAGCCCAGTGACCCAGCACCAGGCGTGCCTGGGGCCCTAAATCCAATACCCAACACTATAAAAACAATAGGAATTAATTAATCAATAAAATAAAGCTCCCTCTGTGATCCCAATGTGCATCCTGGTTTGGGAGCAGGTACTGTAGGATCCATCCTCTTGGGACTCTCTTCTTCAGTCTGCTCTCAGGACACTCAGTGACCAACCAAATCAGTTTGTCTAGGCCTGAGAGGTTTCCTGGGACTCAATATGTCCAATGTTTGGATTGGGGAGTCCTAATTGGTACCCCAGGTAATCCTGAACCCCAAAACTACCTAGCCTGGTCCCATCAAGCTATCCAGTTCATCCTAGGCCTTATCTCCCTAGACACAGAAGCCATGGCAGGCTTGGCCTTCATCTGTTTGGATCGGTTCATTTTCAACCCTGATCTGAGACCACGAATCACCATGGCCATTGAGACAATTCGAGAGAAGATCCTGAAGGCCCAGACTCCTGAGGGCAACTTTGGGAACGTCTACAGCACCCCACTGGCACTACAGGTAAGAAAGAGACCCTGGAGCCATGATCACTCAGCAAGTCAATGGAGGGAGGGCTGGTGAGGGCTGGAAGACCTGGCTCCTCCCCAGTGGTTGACCTACAATCCTCCTTCTCTTCCCCACAGTTTCTGATGGCCTCCCCTGCGTCTGGGATAGGACTGGGCACAGCATGCCTCAAGGCAAGGGCATCTCTGCAGGCCAGCATACAGGGTGGGGCCTTCCAGAATCCTCTGATGATTTCCCAGCTGCTACCAGTCCTGAACCACAAGACCTACCTGGATCTTATCTTTCCAGACTGCCAGGCACCCAGAGGTAGCTGAGCCCTTTCTGTTTCCTGAGTAATCTGCTATCTGTGGGTCCCAGTGATGCTTTGCTGAGCCAACATGAGTGTATGGGTCTGCATAGGACACAGCAGCTAAAATGAGGCCACAGTCTTTTGATGCTCATGGTGTGGAGGCAGATAGCAAATAAGCACTCCAAGTGCTACCCACTGTGTGATACCCACCGTGGAAATGTTTGAGGAAGGGATGGAGAAGTGCATTAGCCAAGATTCTCTAAAGGAGCAAAATTTATAGAATGATTTCTTAAATTGACATACACCATATGGTCCAGCTAGTCCAACAGTGGCTATCTCATTCTGGAGAGGATGAGAATCCCAGAGTGTCTCAGTCCAGGAGGCTGGATGTCTCAGCAGTTCCAGCATGGTGCCGAAGGCCTGAAGGATTCTGGGGAGCTGCTGGTCTTCCATCTGCACTGGAAGTCTGAAGAAGCGGGTTCTAGTATCAGCAAAGGAACGCTGTAGTAACAGGACAGATGAACTGGACAGTAGGAGTGAGAGGAAGCCACCAGAAAGCTACTCCCTTTGTATCCCTCATCAGGGCTGCCAGCAGAAGGTGTCGCCCACATTTACAGAGGTCTTCCCTGTTATGAATAATCCAGTCAGGAAAACTATGTCCGAGGAATACCCAGAGACTTGCATTTTAGTTGATTCTAGATCCAGTCAGGTTGACTGCTTGATGGAGCATCACAGATGCGTGAATGAACGAGTAGAGAGAGACACGTTTGGTTAATTTTGATACCTAAGGAGCCTTAATTCCCGGCGCTGAATCCTTTGGGCACCATTTTGGTGAAGAACCTGAAGTAGTGAGTGGGATTTGCCAGAGAAGTGGGAGGAGAGGGCACATCATCGGAGAAGGCAAAAGCAAACGCACAAACCAATAATGCAGGGGTGGGGGGCATCATCTTGGAAAAGCGTGGGTCTGGGAGAGTGAGCAGGACTAGGAGATAAATGCGTAGAAAGAAGATGAGTCCATGAGAGATAACCAGGAAGTGACGTGAACAAATGTAGCGTCCTCTGAGGTACAGTGTAGCAGGTGGGTGGGAGGCAAGAAGCAGAGATACCAGCAAGGGCCTCAGTCTTGGACTGTGAGAGGCTGTGGAGGCTGAGGGCCAAGGGGGCTGGGACAAGAGCCAGGTTTCAACTGGGCAGGTGTTCATGGCATTGACTGAGCTACTATGGGGAAGAAAGAACTCGTGTCCAGGCTCCCCATCCTCATGACAGCTACTTTCCCTTTCTCCCTGGCGTAGTCATGCTGGAACCAGCTGTCAAGGGCCCTTCACCAGACCACATCCCAGAGGTCATCAGTGTCACGCTGAAGGTCTCCAGTGTCCTGCCACCATACAAACAAACAGTTTTAATCCTTGCTGAGTCCTCCTTGGAAGATGTCCTGAAGATGGCTCAAAACACAGGAGGATTCACGTGAGACTCCCATTCCATTCCTGGCCTTCACCCCCCTCAGACCTCCATGCTTGAAATGGTATCATGGGAAGGACAGGGAGCAGACACGTTTCTTAGGAGACATTCTGGCTTAATTTCTGCTTCTACCTTTTTTTTTTTTTTTTAAGATTTATTTATTATGTATACAGTATTCTGTCTGCATGTATGCCTGCAGGCCAGAAGAGGGCGCCAGATCTCATTACAGATGGTTGTGAGCCACCATGTGGTTGCTGGGAATTGAACTCAGGACCTCTGGAAGAGCAGCCAGAGCTCTTAACTGCTGAGTCATCTCTCCAGTCCCCAAAATGATTTATTATTCCTTTTGTTTTGTTTTTTGTTTTTCGAGACAGGGTTTCTTTGGAGCCTTGGCTGTCCTGGAACTCACTCTGTAGACTAGGCTGACCTTGAACTCACAGAGATCCACCTGCCTCTGCCTCCCGAGCACTGGGATTAAAGGCATGCACCACCATTTTTAACCTGCTTCTACCTTTTGCACTCCGTTCTGGTCTGTGTTTTGGACCTGTGGTGTTTTGCCTGTGGTGGGAGCTATGGACCACCACTGTCATCAAGAGAGCTGGCTCTAGAAGTCGAGACCCAGCCTGGGAATTCCAATTCTTCTACCCCCACCCCCGCCTCAGCTAGTGAGCCTGGACAGTTATTCAGTGAGGGCATGAGACAGCCCTTCTCCTCACAGGGCCAGCGTGAGGAGCCCACGGTCATTGGTGGACATGCTTTGTGTAGGTCTAACGCCTGGCATGCAGTGCGTACTCCAAGAAGATTAATAGTATCAAATCACCTAGATGATTGCCATTAATAACCCTGAGAAGGCAGGCAACACGATTTGTCTTGAGATTTGATGAGCCTGGGAATGAGCATATCTTAACTGCTGCTCCTTCCTGGACCTTGGCCATACCTGGAGGTGGACGTGACTCACCAGGGGAACTCTGGCTCACAGAAATTGAGTTCTTCCTGCCAGCCTGCTCTCTTCCCTGGATTCTTGCCTCATCTTGAGGAATCCTTCTTTCTTTCTTTTTTTTTTTTTTTTTTTTTTTTGGTTTTTCAAGACAGGGTTCTCTGTGTAGCTTTGGAGCCTATCCTGAAATTCACCCTGTAGCCCAGGCTGGCCTCGAACTCACATAGATCCACCTGGCTCTGCCTCCCAAGCGCTGGGATTAAAAGCGTGCGCCACCACCGCCCAGCAGGAATCCCTACTTTCTGGTCCCAGCAAGAGTTCCGGGGAGGGCTGACAGTGAGGACTGTTTGGTCATTTGGGCCAGGAACTCTCAGACCAGAGCTGTATAAATACCACTGCCATTTATTTATTTATTTATTTGTTTGTTTGTTTGTTTGGTTGGTTGGTTGGTTGGTTGGTTGGTTTTTCAAGACAGGGTTTCTCTGTGTAGCCCTGATTGTCTTGGAACTATTTATTTATTTACTTGGTTTTTTCAAGACAGGGTTTCTCTGTATTTATTTGTTTGTTTGTTTGTTTATTTATTTGGTTTTTCAAGACAGGGTTTCTCTGTGTAGTCCTGATTGTCTTGGGACTCACTCTGCAGACCACCTGGCCTTAGACTCAGAGATCCACCTGCCTCTGCCTCCTGAGTTCTGGGATTAAAGGCGTATGCCTGACAATACTACTGTCTTTAAGGAACAAAAATGCCCCCCACCCCAGGCTGAGTGGCATGTCCCGCCCACATCCCCAGGGAGGATTGAATCTAGAGCCTTCAACCTTCGAAACAAGAGCTCTACTACTGAGCCAGCACAGTTCCGTTTTTCATTGGAAACAAGGTCTGGACTGGTCACAAATCTTACTGCTGTGACAAAAGACCTTACAGAGCAAATTGAGAAGGGAAGGGCTGGTTTGCGCTCGGAGTTCTGGGGGAAATGGTTCATGATGGTGGGAAGGTGTGGCGGCAGGAGGCAGCTGACCACTCCTGGTCACAGTCAGGAAAGCACAGTGGTGAAGGCCGCTGTTCTCAGTCTGCTCTCCTTTCTGTTCAGTGCAGGACCTAGTCCATGCAACGGGAGGGGTCTTCTTTCAGTGAATCTAATCTAGAAAATCTCCCACGAACATACCTAGAAATCTGTTTCATGGTGACTTTAAATCCCATTAAGGTGACAATCAAGACTAATTATCATGTGTCTCAATAAGTCCCAGGCTGGCCTTGAACTTTCAACCCTGCTATAGCACCATGCCTGTCCTAAGTCACTTCCATAAGGTCACTTAGAGGCACTAACTTGTTTATTCAGTATAAAGCCCTTTCTCTCTCTCTCTCTCTCTCTCTCTCTTTCTTTTCTTTCTTTCTTTCTTTCTTTCTTTCTTTCTTTCTTTCTTTCTTT
>CABHPR010128780.1:0-24068 GCA_902168415.1 Peromyscus melanophrys
CCTCGGGTTTGTTTTATTAATAAGAACTCTCTAAGATTCATGCTACAGGAACTTTTTTTTGTTTGTTTGTTTTTCTAGACAAAGTTTCTCTGTGTAGTTTTGGTGCTTGTCCTGGAACTTGCTCTGTAGACCAGGCTGGCCTCGAACTCACAGAGATATGCCTGGCTCTGCCTCCCAAGTGCTGAGATTAAAGGCGTGCACCACCACTGTCCGGCTGGAATCTTTCTTTGGATACAATGCTATCCTAAAATTTAAACTTTCCATTTTGATATTAATAATGTTCAAGTTTTCCACAGTGAACAATAAATTTTCTTAACAGCAATCTCTGAAGTCACCAGAAGGAAGATGAGGCCTCACAACAACGATTCTACCTGGTTCATAGTAATGCCATTGAACTAATAAACATCACTCAAAGATCAGTGTTGGACTACAAACTGCTCAGGACAGTTCCAAGGTGGCTAGCTGAGATGGTCTACCATTTTACACCTCTAGCCAGAACTTCAGATAAGCTGTACCCATTACTCTCAGACTGGCTACAAACGCTACAGCCAGTCCTAATGAGACTTAACTGTAGAATAATCTTAAAAGGTCTTATTAATAAAAACAAACCCAGAGCCAGGTATTGGGGTGAACACTGAAAGATCAGAGAGACGGAACAGGCCACAGCTAACCTCACCTCAACAACTTCTCAGCTGATCTTGTTGCTTAAACTGGGAGCCTCTGCGTCTTCATCCAAAATGAATCTCCGCTGAACTGCTGCTAAAAGCCTAAAAGCTTAATCAGGCTCTAGTTCCTGGTCCTCACACCTTATAAACCTTTCTGCTTCCTGCCATCACTTCTTGGGATTAAAGGTGTGTGTCACCATGCCCGACTGTTTTCAGTGTGGCTTTGAACTCACAGAGATCCAGATGGATCTCTGCCTCCTGAGTGCTAGGATTAAAGGCATGTGTGCCACCATTTTCTGGCCTCTATATCTAATGGCTGTTCTGTTCTCTGACCTCAGATAAGTTTATTAGGGTGCACAATATATTGGGGAACACAATACCACCACATTCAACCATTGTTTTGGTTTTTTTTAAAAACTCCATAGAGATACTGTCACCCCCTAGATAGCAGGAAGCAATTCGGAGAAAATGACACTCCCTCTCTCAACAGGTTTTTGTTTTCGAAGGGTTATGGATAATTGTCATCTGTTAGGGTTGGTTACACATTGTAATAGGGTTGGAAGTGGAACAATAATGTTTAGGCTCAGGAAATCTCCTTTGGAAAAGAAAAAAGGGGATAGATAGTCGAGGATAGGATAATTAGGTAGATTATTGTCTCTACTTGTAAACTAATTTAGCAACTATCAACTTTAGATAATTTGCATTGGTATGGATTCTCATATGTTATTTTTCTATTCCTATTTAAGATAATTTGTATATTGATACAAATTCAAAACTATACTTGTCATATTGTACATGTGTTCCTACTTCTGTTTAAAATATTTTTGTAGCCAGGCGGTGGTGGCACATGCCTTTAATCCCAGCACTTGGGAGGCAGAATCAGGTGGATCTCTGTGAGTTTGAGGCCAGCCTGGTCTACAGAGCGAGATCCAGGACAGGCACCAAAACTACACAGAGAAACCCTGTCTTGAAAAAACCAAAAAGAAAAAAAACGTATATTGATATAAATGTAAAATTATATTTGTCATGCTGTATGTTTGTTCTACTTTTGTTTAGGATTTTTTGTATATTGATACAAATTAAAGATATTGTTGTGATATTGCACTATACATTTCTACCTCTGATTAAGATACTTTTGTTTATTGTCACAACTTTGAGGTCATTATCCCTATACTGTACATCTGTTTACAGATTGTTCAGTTTTATAATGTGAAGTCTTAGTCTTTAAGTTATATAGGTTGCTAAGAGTTATAAGTTAATAAGCACCCACGCTTGTCATACTTATAGTTATGTTAGTTAGGTTTTCTAGCTATACAGAGATATATGTGAGATGGACAGGTAATCTTCAAACATTTCATAGACCTGGAGAATATGGCATTTAAATGTTTTAATAACTTAGAATACTGTTGATGTGAGATACGATTGCTCCTGGGAGCACCAATCTACTCCTGAGAGGATGTTGGGTTTTGGAGAAACTCTATATGGAATTTGTCTTCTTCTTGGCAAAACTGGCTTATTGGGCAAAGAACTGCCCTTGCCTCGACTGCTGACAGTACAAATGCTGTCTGATCTGGATGAGCAGGACACAAAGAAAGTGACTGCTGAATCTTGCCAAGACAGGGTAGGACAGTCTTTCAAATTTTCCTGCTTCTGAAAAAGGTCTGTCAGATATTCTAGGTCTGTAGCCAATAGTGGATGCCCCAACATTGCAGAGAAACCCTGGGTGACTGTCCAGGCAGCCAGCTGTCTCTGTCCTTTCTTGCATATTTCAGAAGTTGCTTGCTTGCACTTCCTGCTCACTCAGGTAATATTCTTTTCCTTCTCAGGTGTTTGATGGGGTTGAAGACTAAATTGTTACAGTTACAATCCTCTTGTGACTTAGCTAAAAGCACATTAGTTACTAGATTTAGATTCTTCAGTATAGGACAACTATTCGAGTATTGTAATTTGCCATTTATTTATGGTCTGGACATTAGTATGTGTTTCTTGCTTGATGTTGTTCTTGTTGGTTGTAGTTCCATTTTTGTTTATATTATTCACTTTTCTTTCTCCTGGGCAACACTTCATAATTGTTCTTATTGTATATAGTTTTGTATTAGGTTTAGAACCTTCTTATTTAGACAAAAAGGGAAGGTGTGGGAATTCATTCCACCAATAGCTTTGGGGTACAAGTCTTAGGGCATGGCTTCTTGTCTGCTTATGTGGTTGCTTAAAAGAGGAGGGGGCATTGCTCTCTCTTGGGTGGTGGAGACCTAGTCAGGCAGCGTGGAGTGGGATGTTTTGACCCCCATCTTTCCTGGGCAAAATGGAAGGACTTTGCAACTGGATCTACCTTATCCTGTATCCATGAGTCTGTTTTCCCATAGCACCCATTAATAAATTGATATATATTCATATATACACCCTTTTGGCTCTCATTTCAAACATTATTGGGTCTGGCGAGTTATAACACTGCATTTATAAGTGTGAGTTCATCCTGAGTTCTCAGACATGGAGTCTGTGAAAAGAGGAGGTTGGGGCTGTAACTCTGTTACAGAAACTTGTTTAATATTCACAAGGTCCTGGCTTTAATTCCCAGCACAGGAAAAAACAGAAAAGAAATAAATTTAAAAAAAAATCACAGTCACAATGAGATAGAGAACACTCCAGGTTCTTATTACAGTAAAACATGTTACTTAAATAGTAAACCAGGTAAATATTTGGACTAATTTCAAAGCTTATAATACCTATTGCAATAGAAATTTATATTGAATGTTACCCTTTTGTGGGAAAAAAGGGATATAGAAGAAATATATATTATAATTTCTTGTGCATTTTTGATAACATTGTATGTAATGACAGCACCAAGAACACCAGCTGTCTATGGTAAACTACTAAATGATAGATTAGGGCCATGGCTTGCTTTCTCTTCAGTAAATATTCACTCTCCTTCCCCTTCTACTGTGGGCAGGTAAATCTTAGGCCTGGCCCTATGGTTTGCTTTGACCAGTGAGATACTGAGAATGGATATGAATGTGAACTGAGGCCTTAAGTAGGCTTGACTTGCCTCTTGGCTTTATTTGCTTTTGTAGTCAAATCACTGAACAACACAACATGCCCCTTAAAGCATGGATCCTTCAGCCTGAGCCTTACAACAGCTGGACTAGAACTTTGGAGCCTAGATTGCCAAGCCCCAGTCTGAAGCATAATTATCAGTTGACTTGCAGACCTCTCAGTAAGAAACTAAAGACTTGTGTGTGTGAGATGGGTTGAATGAGAAAGGTCTCTATAAGTCAATATGTTGGAATACTTGGTTCCCAGTTGTTGAACTGTTTGGGAAGAATTGGGAGGTATAGTATTATTGAAAGAAGTGTGTCATTGGGAATGGGTTTTGTGTTTTAAAAAGACAACATTCCCAGTGTGCTCTATCTGCCTCTTGCTTGTGGATCAAGGGGGCTCTCAGCTACTGATCCAGCTGCCTGTTGCCATGCCTTCACTGTGCCATCATAGACTCAAACCCTTTGGAACCATACGCTCAAATTAAGTTCTTTCTTTTGTATGTTATTTTGGTCATGGTGTTTAGTCACAGTAATAGAAAAGTAACTAAGACAGTGTGCTACCTGGTTTTGGTGTCTTTAAAAATAGACAATGAGCTGGGTGGTGGTGGGGCATGCCTTTAATCCCAGCACTCGGAGGCAGAAGCAGGCAGATCTCAGTGAGTTTGAGACCAGCCTGGTCTACAGAGTGAGTTCCAGGATAGCCAGGACTGTTTCACCAAGAAACCCTGTCTTGAAAAACTAAAAAAATAAAAATAAAAATAAAAAATAAATAAATAAATAAATAAATAAAAAATAAATAAAAACAGAAAATGCTAGCCAGGGATGGTGGTACAGGCCTGTGACCTTGGGAGGTGGGAACTAGAGAATCAGGAGCTCAAGGTCATCCTCAACTATGTAGTGAGTTTAAGGCCAGCATGGGCTACATGAAACCTTATCTCAAAACTTACACAACAAAAATTGTTTTAAAACAGGGCCTTGCTCTGCTATCCAGGCTGGGCTATAATTTCTAGGCTCAAGTAATTCTATTTTAGACTCTGAAGTCGTTGAGACTGGTAGAAAGGCTTTGGAGTGTTTTGTTTTTGAGAAATGGTCTCACTGTATAGCTATGGCTGGCCTGAAGCTCAATTCATGTACCAGGTTGGCCTTGAATGCACAGAGACCTGCCTGCCTCTACGGGGACTGTGTGTATTACTATGCCCAGTTAGTTTTGATTTTTAGACAGGTTATCACTCTGTAGCTCAGGAAGCCCTCAAACTCACAGCAACCTCATCTCAACCTCATAAGTGCTGGGATTACAGGTGTGAGCCATCATACCCATTTAATATCTTCTTATATAGTATTGTATGACACTAGTTGTTGTGGAGTTGGGAATGAGACTTTGTTGTTGGATTTTTTTAAGATAGAGTTACACTGTATAGCTGTAGCTGATCTAGAACTCCTGACAATCCTTCTGCCTCTATCTCCCGGGTTCTGGGATTACAGGTGTATATCATAACACCCAGGTATGAAAGAATACTTTTGTTCTACTCAGCAGGATTTGGTTAGCAGGGCTGGATAAAACTAGGAAAAAGTGGAGTTACTTTGGCCAGTTCTAATAAATTGAACTACATTTCAATAAACTTATTCAAAAAAAAAGGAAGAAAGAAAGATATTCACAATTTCAACATTGCTAAAGGAGACAGTTGACCTATGTGCCAATGAGAACATTAGGATTCAGGGAAGTTTGCATATACAGCTTGCCTTCCAGACCCCAAGGATCCACATCTTTAGATTCTATCAACTACAGTCTAAAAACTATTTTGGACCCAGTATGATGCTCATCTTAGGTTTAGGGAGGGAGGGAGATTCCAGAGAGTCATGGAGACTGAGCATCCTTTGACAGAGTTCAATTAAAGCTGATGAGGTAAGGTCTGAATAAAGCTTCAGTCCTCCCAAGGAGAACAAAGTGTATTCTTTTAAGGTCCTTTGCAGGAAGTAGAGGGAGATAGGTACACTACAAAGAAGTGGATCCAAAACTGAGCTGACATCACCAAACCAGACTAAGAGATACTATTTTATTTTTTTGTGTGTGGGTTGGATCAAGGCAAGTGTTTGAAAAGTCCCAAGGGCATTCCTAGATAAGGGGTCTCTGGAAAAACAATGAGCCTAGTTAGTATGTGATGTGACAATGATTATTTGTCTTGCCTGTAGCCCTCTTCACTTAGGAAAGGCTGGCCATGAGGGGCCTATTTCTAGAAGTGACAGGTTTCTGATTTTATGACATGACAAAACACACCTGTGATTCAACACTCAGGAAGCTCAGGAAGGATGATTGATTTAAGTTCAAGACTAGCTTGGGTTTGTGAACGAAAACTTCTGGAAAGAAGCTGCATTTGGCTGTAAATGAAAACTCCTGAAAGGAGTCTGTCTGCAGAGACTTTTGGGCTGATTAGAATTTCAGTACTGTGGAGAGATTGTAATGTTAGTAATTACCTTATCTAAGGTCTGGCCCTCCAAAACAGCAATTCTTTGCCCACTTCTGTAGCAGAACTAACATCTTGTGGTGATAGATAAAAACCTTTTTAGCATCTATTGACTTAGCAAAGCATCTAGCTTTTACCAGTTCAAAACCTAATGTTATGGAGTTCCCTGGGAGAAGGACCATAGACTCAATTCAATTATAATTAAGGGATTTATTGAGTACTGCTAGCAGGACAACAATCTCTGAGCCAAACTTGAGATGAGGGAAGGATTTTTAAAGGCAAAACCCACAAGAAGACCTTGAGTATCTGCACAAGCAAAACAAGAGGTGTTATGCTCTATTAAGATTAGATAGAGCCGGGCGTTGGTGGCGCACGCCTTTAATTCCAGCACTCGGGAGGCAGAGGCAGGCGGATCTCTGTGAGTTCGAGGCCAGCCTGGGCTACCAAGTGAGCTCCAGGAAAGGTGCAAAGCTACACAGAGAGACCCTGTCTCGAAAAACCAAAAAACCAAAAAAAAAAAAAAAAAAAAAAAAAAAAAAAGATTAGTCAGGTGACCTCAAAAGAGTCCTTGACTGTCTGCATAAGCAGGTTACAGAAGCCAAAAATCAGTTAGTCATATCACAGATAGACAGTCATGGCTGTACACTTTTAGGTGAGGGTCAATGAGTCAGGGTTACTGGCAACTTATCTTCTAGGGACTGAAGTCAGAGACAGATGGCTAGTGGGTACCAAAATGGATGCTTAGCATAAAATGAAGTTTCATTAGCCATCACACTAAGAATACCATCGGATCGCTGCTTAGACCTATAGAATACCTCCCCATCTTGTTGTACATGCCTTTCTGGTGTACCCACAAACTCATTTTAAACTTGCCTTGATGTAGAGAACAAAGAGCCTTGTTTACACAGATAAGCACTGGAGAAGCCAGGAAAGTTTAACACACAGCTCACCTCTTCAAAGGAATGAGGTGTGAAGCTGTTCTTTCTGGAACTAGGAATGATGTCGTTTTATATCCTGGTGATCCTCTGCTGTCTAATGAGACAGGCTCTGCCTTATCTTCCAGAATTTATGTTTCTACTTATCCAAGACCTTTCCCCTAAATCTTGAGCATTGCTTTTAGACCATAAAACCCACTCTTACAAGTGATGTCACGTGCCTTACAACAGCCGAAGTGACTTCTGTGTTATCTTAGGGCCAGGCCAATCCTGACACCCGAAGTTTACCTCACTCAAACTCCCTAGACCCTGAATCTTGGGCACTATCTCTGAGTCAACAATACCCATTCTTGTGAAAGCCGGATGTACTTTGTAAGGAATCTCAATGTAAACATGTCATAAATTGTTGTGCACTTGGAACTAGGTTAATTGTTATCTGAATACTTTTTCCCAAAATTGTGCTGTGCTTATAATGACTAAAGTAAAATGATCTGGGCCAGACTTTAGAAGTCTTGGTCTAGCACTGGTTACAATAAAATCTGGCTAAGCCATTCTCCGTGGATCATTTTTTTCCCTGCCTGCTGTAAAGCCTGTAGAGGAATCACCACACCTTGATTTATGACTTTCTTTGTTCTGTTAAACTATAAAAACCTCGTAAAGTTGCTTCCACATTGAAACATAGAATTTAGGGTAACCTAATCTGTGTTTCTGAATCATGGTTATTCACAATGGCTCCAGAACAAACGATCTCTTATTCCTTTTTAAGATGAGAGCTGTGTTTTTTTCATCAACAAGCTACATAGTGAGATGCTTTCACAAACAAAACAAAACACCTGGGAACAGAATGCTATGGTAGAGTGTTTGCTTCCTGGTAAGTTCAAGGCTTTAGGCCCAGTTCCTGAGTGGGGTGAGGAAAGAAGGAAATTAAAAAAAAAAAAAAAAAAGTAAAAGGGAAGCAGGGAGAGAAGAGTCAAGTTTTCCTCCTTCTGAGTCCTTCTCACTCTGTGGAGGCCCACAAAGTTTTCCTAGTGAGAACTGAGCTTGCTTTACCCAGCGGGACTGCATTAAGGGATGGCTTGACCCTGTGTGTGGTCACCAGGTGATTGGAAGGGTCTGCACCTGGCTGTGCTAGGGGCTGGTCTTTTTCCCCACCCCTTGGCATTCCTATAAAAAAGCCCTTTTGAATAGATGGAAGGGGCTGGTGGATATTGATCTAGACCCTCCTGAAGCTATCCTGTGTTTTTTCGTCTGTCTCTTCTCCACCTCTTTCTAACTAATATTTCTTATCCCTCTCTCCTCAAGAGTACCCTGGGAACTCTCTCTCTCTCTTTTGGCAAGTGTGGGGGAGGTGGTGAGTGGGGCAGTGAGAAAGTGTTTTTCTATGTCATTCTTGATAGTTTCCTGCTGAAGGATTACACTTCCCAGCTTACCTTGCAGACTACTTTCCACCCCAGTAAGAGACAGCATCCTATCTTCCACTGCAGACACTTCGGCTATCGGCACACGCTGCCCCCTTGCCATGAGTAAACATGGGCCCTCTAAGGTCAGAACAAGCTTCTCTTTCTTTCTGTCCGCTCTTTCACTATAGCTGCTTTTAAAATAGTCTAACGTGTGGTGCTATATGATTTAGAGGATGTGGGAAGGAGGGATACACTTCTTTAAGGTGTATCCATTACATAGATGGGGATATGCCACAAGTAACCTGAATTTTCCCCAAGAGTCTCATGCTTGGAGGAGGAAAATGTTGAAGCATGGAGCTAGTCAGAATGGAGACTTTTCTTCATTCACACAAGAATGAAAACTTGTTAGACCACCTTGCTGGAGAGACTGGAGCCAAGAAACTGATGGGTCCATGGTGGGTAGGACCACACATGGACCAGGGCTACATAGATGGACATATCCCAAGCTCCTACTTAACTTCAGTCTCACTTCAGGACCCTGAAGATGGACTGGACGGGATTATTAGATCTCTTTGTCCCTCTTGACAGTGTGGACACTGTCTCCTTTTTTGGATTTTTTTTAAACTATTGATTTGGCTATTTTAATTGACTTCTCCAGAAAAAAAATGACCAAATCTGGTTTCTTGGGGTACAGATTATGACCCCAAGTTCAGTAAGAAAAACTAAGGCATTATATAATTAATTCAAAACTTCAAAGGAGACACAGACTCTTATCTCCTTTTCTACTGTAAGGTCACTAGGTATGTGGGGTGGTTTGAATAAGAATGGCCCCTGTGATGGCTGTTCTTGGTTGTCAACTTGACGATATCTGGAATGAACTACAATCCAGAATAGAGGGCACACTTGTGATCCAGATCTTGAAGACAGAAAGGCACCACTTTAATCTGGGCCACACCTGCTGCTAGAAGCCTATATAAGGACAATGGAAGAAGGAAGGGTTCTTCTTCACCTGCTTGCCCTCACCTTGTTAGCACATCCGTTCCTTCACTGATATTAGAGCCTACTTCTTCTGTATATATCAGCATATACAGAAGACCAGCTGAGACACTCAGCCTCATGGAACTGAGCAACTACTAGATTCTTGGCCTTCCATTCACAGCTGGCCATTGTTGGACTGCAGTAAATTCATATATATATATATATATATATATATATATGAATAAATTCTATGATCTTGTTGGAGGAAGTATGTCATTGGGGGTGGGCTCTGAAGTTTCAAAAGCCCAAGTTAGACCTAGTATCTCCTCCTGCCGTCTGTGGATCTGGATGTAGAACTCTCAGCTGCTTCTCCATCACCATCTCTGCCATACTTCCTGCCATGATGATAATGGACGAAACATCTGAAACTGTAAGCAAGTCCCAGTTAAATGCTTTCTTTTTTAAGAGTTACTGTGGTCATGGTGTCTCTTAATAGCAATAGAACAGTGACTAAAACAGTACGCCTTTTTATTTCTAGGCTACTTGGTTCCCCACCACCATGCTTTCCAAGGATCAAACCTTGGGCTTCATATATAATAGGTATGGTGAGCATGGGTGGTGGGCTTTGAGGGACTTGGCAATTAGGATGTCCACATGATATTTGCCTTTTGAATATTCATGGTTTATTCACAAAAACATTCCTTATGCCAGGCGGTGGTGGTGCATGCCTTTAATCCCTTTAACTCTGGAGGCAGAGCCAAGCAGATCTCTGAGTTCGAGGCCAGCCTGATCTACAGAGCGAGATCCAGGACAGGCACCAAAACTACACAAAGAAATCCTGTCTTAAAAAAAAAAAGAAAAAGAAAAAAAGAGAAAGAAAGAAAAAAACATTCCTTACAATACCATACTATTCTAAAGGTTTTGGCAATTTCATCTAAACAGATATCTCACTAGAGCAGGAAATGGCAGGAAATGCTGCAGGCTTCTCCTGAGGTACCCTCTCTGGTGAGGATGCTTTGGGAGCAACATGCATCCACTATAAGACCCTTCAGCTGTGGCAGGCTGGGAATGTAAGTGAGGCTGCAGTAAAGAAGCCACCAAGACAGTAGCTCCAAGGTTTGGGGGAAAGGTTTGGTTGTAGATAGGAGAGAGAGAGACCATCCAGAGGAATCTGGCCAACTGGACATGGACTGTCTATGAGAGAAGTGAAGTTATCAGAGTGGGGTGGTGGAAAGCCCTTGCTGTTGCATAGGGGACAAATGGGTATCTGGGAGGAGGGAAGCCTGTGCATGACAATAGCCTTGGAGCTAGCACAGTGGACATGGAGTTGGGGAGGTGAGAAGGGCCAGGAGGCCAGCACGGGCTTTGATATGCAGCCACACATAAATGCCAAGGGCAGTGGCCTCTCTGGCAGGCAGAAACCCATTTTTCAGGTTTCTGAGAAATGCTTGCTGTCTGCTTTTAGCAATCCTTCTACAGTGCAACTTTAGCTATGCTGAGACTGTCATTTCTGGACATATGCACTGCCTTTTGAAGTCTGGGGAATCAGAATTTCCTTTGGAAGTTCCAAAAAGTTCTTAAGGGCATCGAGCAGTTGCTAGTGCTGATGGGCAGGCATGTGTGAAGTCAGTAAGTGGCTTGAGATACTATGACTTGGGAGCATGGCAGTGCCAGTTTTTTGTATTGTCCAGTGGGCATTAGTTTTGTGATATCAAGGTTTAAAATTTAGGGTTGGTTCATTAACATATCAAACATATCAGAGCCACCCTGAGGCTGGCTCATTAACATATCAGCCTGCTTGGCTCATATCAGAGCTGATTTGTGGCTAGCTTCTTTTTTTTTTTTTAATTAATTAATTAATTAATTTATTTTTTAAATTACACTCATGATATTCATTAATTATACTCATGATATTAATCACATTTGTGGTATTCATAGATTATATTTGCAGTATTCATTCAATTATATATATATATATAATTTTAAATACCGAATGTCATTTATTGAAGGGGGAGGAGGTCTTAAATACAGGCTTACAGCACAATGGGAGGACCCTGGAGGGCAGAAGTTCACTACTGATGTTTTACAACCTTGCATCTAAGCTGTTAACGCCCATTATGCAGGATACAGAGACAAGGAACTTCCCTTAAGCATTCAGGAGGGTGGAACCTGGCAGGGAATTAGCATAGGGAGGATATCAAGGTCAAGGTCCGAAAGCAAGGCAACAGTTACCCAAAACAGGGGCCAGGACCCTACAGGTCCCCCTTTTATTAAAAAATGAGCTTCTGATTTGGGTTGTGTGGGGATGTCAGCAGGTCACCTTACCCGTCATGGAGACGCCTGCCCAGGCCACACAGGTGCTCTGTCTTAGGTTGGTGAGTGCCCCCCAGGCATTACCCGTCTCTGAATACTCATTATCATACAGGCTCAATCGTGTGTGAGCTGCATAGTTAATGTGGCTAGCTTCTTACATCTTGTAAGCATTATATTATTCCAAGTAACACAGAATGATTTTACATAAAATGGTTTCTGTAGTATGCATCTTAATTGAGCTTAATAATAAAAACCTGGAGTCAGATGTAGGGGTAAATGTTGAAAGATCAGAGAGACAAAAGAGCAAGCCACGGCCACCACCTCTTACCTGGACAACACTTCAGCCTGAAAGAGACAGAGCTCCTGTCTCCTCCCACCTTATATTCCTCTCTCTGCCCATCCATATCACTTCCTGTCTCCACCTCCAAGTGCTGGGATTAAAGGCATGAGATCCCAAGTGCTGGGATTAAAGGTGTGTGCCACTGCCTGGCCTCTATGGCTAACTAGTGGCTTAGCTCTGCACTCTGATCTTCAGGCAAGCTTTATTTGTTAGATCACAAGGTATCACCACAGGTTTCACTTATGCGTCTTTTTTCTTCTTTTTATTTATTCTTCTCTCATACAATACATCCCAACCACAGCCCTCTACTCCTCCCAGTACCCCCCCCCCATCACCTTCCCTTTTCCCCAGATCTGCTGCTTCTCTCCATTTCCCTTCAGAAAATAACAGGCCTCTTAGGGATATCAATAGAATAAGCATAACAAGACGCAATAAGACTAGGCATTAACCCTCATATCAAGACTGGACGAGGCAACCCAGTAGGAGGAAAAGGGTCCCATGATTAGGCAAAAGAGACAGTGATGCTCCCAATTCCACTGTTAGGAGTCCCACAACCACCCCCCATGGCATGTATGCAGAGGACCTAGCACAAGTCCACACAGTCTCTATAGTCTGCTTCCGTCTCTGTGAGCTTCTATGAGCCCTGCTTAGTTGATTCTGTGGGCTGTGTTCTCATGGTGTTCTCCATCCCTCTGTCTCCTACAATCCTTCCTCCCCCTCTCTCTCGGGGTTCCCTGAGCTCTGCCTAATGTTTGACTTGTAATACCATAAATTAACCTGTAAGCCCCACCTGTCCAAGAACCAGGTAATTTCTTGGAATTCTGGGAGTTGTAGTTCTTGGAAAATAACAACAAAGTCACATGGGAAAAATACATTGGGTTTTTCCTTAAACAAATCTGTAACATGTTTCAGGGCCACTCAGCCGGGAAATTCCAAGGAGTAGTCCTGACCAAAGTCCATCTTGGTCAATATTTAATATTTTAATAAAGCTTGCTTCAAATTCATTTTAAAATGGTAGAATTGGTTTTTCTCTGGTGAATTTTAGGAATAACAGGCTATGGTCTTTGCATCTGCTCCCATCAGCTGCTGGAGGAAGCCTCTCTGATGACAATTGTGCTAGACACTAATCTATGAGTATAGCAGAATATCATTAGGAAACACTCATTGATATTTTTTTGTCAGTCATATTTGGTTCTACCTTAGGCCTCTGGGCCATCCAGCTTCCCATTCCCGGCCACTGGGGATCAGGGCAGTATCAGGTGTGAGTTCCCCCTTGTGGCTTGGGCCTCAAGTTAAATCAGTTATTGACAATCTCTGAGCCATCTTTTCCCTAGTACATCTTGCAGGCAGGACAGGTTGTGGGTCAAAGGTTTTGTGGCTGCATTGGTGTCCCAGTCCCACCACTGGAAGCCTTGCCTAGTTAC
This sequence comes from Peromyscus melanophrys, assembly GCA_902168415.1. Classification (NCBI taxonomy): domain Eukaryota; kingdom Metazoa; phylum Chordata; class Mammalia; order Rodentia; family Cricetidae; genus Peromyscus; species Peromyscus melanophrys. The sequence continues at coordinate 13,556 of CABHPR010128780.1, forward strand.
AGAAGATGGCTGATACAGACTCCATTACTAGGAGTCCTTGCTAGTCACTCTGATAGGTTCCAGGAAGTTTCCACTACACTGTTTCCACAGCACCCCTAAATTCTCCCTATTCCAGTCATCTCTCCCTATACTCTCTCCCTCTGTCTCCCACCTGATCCCTCCTGTTCTCATCCCAACCAGTCCCCAGTCCACCCACAAAATCTATTTCCCCTTCCCAGGTAGATCCATGCATCCCCGTAACGCGCTGCTTGTTACTTAGCCTCTCTGGGTCTGTGGATTGTAGCGTGATTATCCTTTACTTAACAGCTAACATCCACTTATAAGTGGGTACATATAATGTTTGTTTTTCTGGGTCTGGGTTGCCTCACACAGGATGATTTTTTTTTTAGTTCCATCCATTTGCCTGCAAATTTCATGGTGTCATTTTTTTTTTATAGTGGAGTAATACTCCAATGTGTAAACACACCAGATTTTCTTTATTCATTCTTTGGTTGAGGGATATCTAGATTGTTTCTCGTTTCTCTCTACTATGAATAAAGCTGCCATGAACATAGTTGAATAAATGTGCTTGTGATAGGTTGTTGGGAGCTTTGGCATGAAGGTACTTGTGCCCACAGATCCCCAGAGAAACTAGGAATGTTAAACACACAGGATTGTCTGGTGATCTGTGGTATCTGTTGGGCCAGGCCATATTAAGCTCTTACAACCAAGACTGAAGGTAACTAGTAATCTAAATGACCCTTATAGCCAGACACTTACCCAAGCTCCCACAACCATGACCAGAGGTTATAGTGGTATTTTATTTGTACTGAAATGTGATTTTATTTGTATGTTAATAAATAAAGTTGCCTAGGGGTCAGAGCTATTAGCAAGCCATAGCGAAAGCCGGTTGTGGTGGTACACGCCGGTAGGATTTGCTGAAGGAGGCACACGCCTTTAATCCCAGCACTTGGTAGGCAGAACTAGGTAGATCTCTGTGTGTTCAAGGATACAGCCAGCATTGGAGACACACGCCTTTAATCTCAATACCAACCATAGAAGACCTGGAGTGACCTACAGACAGGCAGTGACGAGACGGTCATGTGGTTGGGTTTACAACCAATGAGAAGGCAGAACAGGAAGTCTTTATAAAGACAAACACACAGGAAGTAGCTCTTTCTTTTGGAGAGGTCTCTTGGCTGAAGAGGCTAGCTGCAGCAGATGGGTAAGGCTCTTAGCTCTGACCTCTTGGGCTTTTATCTTTACATTGGCTCTGTGTTTCTTATTTAATAAGACGGTTAGTTACATCTACAGATTCTCTGTTTCATCTCTTGCATTCGGTTAGTTATGCTTGCATCTGTAGTTCCTGTTTGTTTAGTCAGAATTTCTATTTCCAGCATTCCCTCAGTTTGTGTCTTCTTTATAGTCTCAATTTCAATTTTCAAATCTTGGACTGTTTCCTTCATCTGTTTAATTACTTTTTCTTGACTTTCTTTGCTTTCTTCCATTTTTTTGTTTGTTTTTTTCTTCCATTTCTTTAAGGGAATTTTTTATTTCCTCTTTAAGGGAGTTTTTCATTTCCTCTTTAAGGGTCTATATCATCTTCTTAAAATTGTTTTTAGGATTGATTTCTTCTGCTTCTTTTGCCTTGGTATGTTCAGGTCTTGCAGGTATAGAATCACTAGGTTCTGATGTTGTCATATAGGTCTTTATGTTGTTGCCTGTATTTTTGCACTGGCATCTACTCATCTCTTACTCAGCTTGGTACGGGTGGTGTCTGTGTCTGAAGGTGCCTCTCTTGTTCTAATTGATAGTCTTGGTCCACTAGGAGTTCTTGGTCGAACCAGTGCTGTTGGGCTCTGTTTCTCTGGGAGCAGCTTAGTCCAATCAATGTTAGTGGGTTCTGTCTCAGGGAGCAGTTGTTCCCAATTGGTGCAGGGTGGGCTTATGCTCCAGTGGTTGTTGGGTTCCCAGGAGCTGGGTTTTTTGGGGTGGGGTGGGGTGAAGGAGCAGGGAAAGGTATATGTTTGGTCCCTGGGACTCCAATGGCTGGGGTCTAGGGGCTAGAGACCTGGTCTGCTGGACTGGAGGTGGGGCCTTACCTGTTCCCAGTCTGTGTAGGGTGGGCTTATTATTCTGGTGATCTGGTTTGGTGGCTGAGCGGCTCCTTCTCTTGCATTCTCAGGTTGCATTTTGCTCATTCGTCAGCTCCTCAGGTGATCTTATTTCTTCAGACTGCAGACTGTAGGCTTATGAAATCTCTCCCGAATGGATCTCAGCTGAGCAGGTTGATCAGTAGGGCAATCTCACCAGCACCTCCAAGTTGTTGGGTTTCACAGGATTGGCAGCTGGGCCCTCATGGTTTTGTATAATGTATATTTGGGCCTTCTTCCTCTTTTCCACACACGTAATTACCTGTTTGTGATATTTTGTTTGTGTTCTGACAAATTAATCTTGTGTGGAGATCAGAGGGCCAAGCTAGCCACTAGTTAGCCATAGAGGTCAGGCAGTGTGTGGAGGCCCAAATAACTCAGGGTCCAAGAATCTGAGCCTGCTTTATCAAGCAGGGCTGCATAAAGGGATAATTTGACCATGGTCGTGTTTACCAGGTGTTTGGAAGGGTCTACACTTGGCTGTATCTAGCAAGGGTGAGGTCTTTTGCCTTGCCCCTTGGCATTGTTATAAAAAATCCTTTTGAATAAAGTTCTGGGCCATTGTGTTTTGATCTAGGTCCTCCTGAAGCTGTCATGTGTTTCTGTCTTTATCCTCTTCGCTTTCTATCTAAAAGTTTCTTATTCCTCTCTCCTCCTCATAGGAACCCTTTAAAAGGGGGGAGCTGGCCTCCCACGGATGGTGCCCTGAACAGGGCCATAGGTTCAGGGACCCCCACAACAGTGGTGGCACATGCCTTTAATCCAGCTCTAGGGAAGTGGAGACAGAAATATAAATTAGTGGAGACAGGATCTCAGCCCCCATTCATTCTGAGGATTCATAGAGATAAGAAGTGTCTAGTGGCTGCTGCTCTGCTTCCCTGATCTTTAAGTTTTCACCCTCTATATCTGACTCTGGGTTTTTATTGTTAAAACTATTTAGGATTGTGCTTCAATTTCCAAAATCTTTAAATTTTTCACAGTGATACGTATCTTTTTTGTGTGCTGTTACACAGTTTAAGACCACTGGGAAAAAGACCACAGACTCAATTCAAATTATAATTAGATGAATTTATCAATGTTGGTAGCAGGACAACAGCCTTATGGCAAATTGGAGGCATGACTTCCAGAAGGTTGAGGGAAGGAGTTTTAAAACTAATAACCACAATTATTTCATTTCTTGGGAATTTGCAGCTATGTGAGGAATTGCCTCACTCCCTCTGCACACAGCGATAAGCAGGTTTACAAAAACCAGAGCAAGCAGTTAACTGTTTCATAACAATTACACCATTCTGGGGAGGGGGCAGTTGCCGGGAGTTTATCTGTTGTGGGAATTTGATCCCTTCAGCCAATGGCTTCGGGGTAACAGGCCCTAGGGTGTGGTCCATCAAAGGACTACTAAAAATGGATGCCTGGTACAAAAATAGCCATCACAGTACTATTCATTGGGCTAATGGCTGCCAGACCCCACAGAACCACAGGATGAGCTGGTCACAAGGAAGACTAACACATGGTAAGGGGTTAGAATCTTTCAGATCTACTTCTGAGCCTTCCATAAGAAGAGAGTGGCTGTTGATAATCATTGGTTATTAATATTATCTATGTAATAAGGATTCCATACAAGCACACAATAACTGGAATTCCAGGAAATCCCAAATGACTGAACACATGGAAGCTTCTGGAAGATGGTGTGTCCAATAAGGATATGTTTGGGTATAACTTGCCCTCTGTATATCTTTATATGTATCCTTAATAATAAATCAACAAATGGAATTCAGGTCTTTCCCTGAGCTTTGTGATCTACTCTAAAAGACTGATGAAACCTAAGCCCAACAAAGTAGGTAGAGTGTTACTTTTGTTTTTTCCCTAAATTTTTTCCCTAATCTTGTAACTGACCACCTCTTTCTTTATTTATTAATTTATTGAGACAGGATCTCCTTATTGTTGTATAGCCCCTTCCTCCAAATTGAAACATTCCCTCCTGGTGGAAGGAAGAAGGCCCAGAAGACTCAGAAAAGTCATGAAACCAGGGCTAGCAAGACAGCTCAACAGGTAAAGCCACTCACCATCATGCCTGACAACCTGAGTTCAATCCCTGGGACCCACGTGGTAGAAGGAGAGAACTGACTCCCACAAGTTGTCCTTTGACCTCCACATGTCCACCATGGCATGTAGGTGCACACATGTACACAAGTTCAGGAAAATCTTGATAGTTACAAGATTCACAAGGCCCTCCCTGAAGTTACATGAGCAGTAACAATTATGAGGAAGAAGAAATGCACCAGCTTGTGGGACTCCCTATAAGCCATGCAGGAAATTCCAGGGATGCAGCTTTTGTGAGTGGTCACCCATGCAAGGATGGTCTTTGATACAGTGGCCTTTGAGTCATCCATATTCCTGTAAGTAACTCTAATAAACTCACTGGTTTATTAAACTAGACTTGGATGGAATCAGTTATATGGTCTGTTACTAGTGCCATATCTAGGGTGGATAGACATTTGTTCACATCTCCCTAGGAAAAATCCTACAAGAACTATGTAGTCCTGACTGGCCTAGAACTTGCTGTGTAAACCAGCCTGGCTTAAACATTCACTAATCCTCTGAAATGGCCTAGGAGAAGTCAGGCTATTCCTGAACCCAAGACTGACTTCATACCTTCTTCCTTTTTGACAAGAACCAATGGTCCCTCCTTCCTTCTGAAAAATGATACCTGTTAAATGCTTGATAGAATGAAGAATTCCTCCTTCATTGCAGAGAAAAAGTACTTGTAAATTTCCCTTGGCCCATGTCTGGTTTTTACCTTTATAAACCTTGTATTGCTCTACTTTGGGGCAAAGAGTTCTTTGTGGTGGGAGCTCGCTCTTGGTCACTGGCTTAAATAAAAGAATCTTATTTGGCCTTCTATTCATGGTAGTCTGTAAATTACTAGTATGAGTATTTCACCTCCTGCTTCTGCCTCCAAGTGCTAAAATTACAGGTGTGTGCCACCACACCCAATGGTATTCTAAATTCTAAAGACTGAAACCTATATCAACGCCTGTCCTCAGGTCATAAGAAATCAATAGATACTGGGAGAATGGATGGATAGATGGATGGATGGACGGATAATTTTTTATTCCATATGATAGAAAGCATATTCTTAGTGTTATGTTTAGTCTGAGTTAACTTTCCAGCTCAAGTGGCACTTGGATGAATTCAAAGAGTTGATGATATTAATCTCACTCAGTGGTTTGCAAAGGGCCTGAATTCAGATGTTTAGAAATATGATTATTGGGAAGAAGTGCAAAGGTAATATGAAAGGGCACAGATATCATGAGTTTCAGGAATATAAAGAGCATTTGGCTGTGGAAACAAGCTTGAGCTGTAAGTAATAGATTACTATGGTTCATTTTCAATATGAGTTATGTCTTAGTTATTTTTCTATTGCTGTGAAGAGACACTGGATATAATAAGATAAAAAGGTCAATTATTGAATCTACTTTTAAAAAGGAACTATTTGTTTTACATAGGATAAGTAATGAAATTTTTTTTTGTCTGAGTTTATCAAATGTTCCTGGACTGGACATTGTTAATATATAATGGAGTTTTTTGTCTGATTCTGTCTAATGATAATGGACTAGACATTGTTAAAGTAATTCTTGACTGTATATATTGTATATACTTATTGGATATAGTTTTTCTTGTATTAGTTATAAGCTTTTTTAAATTTTAGACAAAAAGGAGGAAATGTGGTAATATTGTGTTCCCCAAAATATTGTGCACCCTAATAAATTTACCTGGGGTCAGAGAACAGAACAGTCACTAGACAGACATAGAGGCCAGAAAATGGTGGCACTCACACCTTTAATCCTAGCCTTCTGGAGGCAGAGATCCATCCAGATCTCTGTGAGTTTAAAGCCACATTGGAAACAGCTAGGCATGGTGACTCACGCCTTTAATCTCAGGAAGTAATGGCAGAAAGCAGAAAGGTATATAAAGCATGAGGACCAGGAACTTTTAGGTTTTTGAGCAGCACAGTTCAGCTGAGAGGCTTCCAGTCTGAGGAAACAGGATCACCTGAGGAATTGGTGAGGTGAGGTGGCTGTGGCTTGTTCTGTTTCTCTGATCTTCCAGCATTCACCCCAATACCTGGCTTTAGGTTCGATTTTATTAATAAGACTCTTTAAGATTCATGCTACAAGACACCATGAACAAGGCAACTTATAAAAGAAAGCATTTAACTGGGGATTTGATTACAGTTCCAGGAGGTTAGAGTTCATGCTCATCATGGCAGGAAATATGGTAGCAGGCAGGCAGACATGGCCTTCAAGCAGTAACTAAGTACTTAACATCCTGATCCACAAGTTGGAGGCAGAGAGAGGAGACTGAGCTTGGCTTGAGCTTTTAAAACCCAAAATCTCACCCCCAGTGGCTTTCAACAAAGCCATACCTCCTAATCCTTCCCAAAACAGTTCTACTACCTGGGGAACAAGCATTCAAAAGTGTGAACCTATGGGGGTCATTCTCATTCAAACCACTGTGAGGTGGGTTTAGAATTTACTGAGTTGTAGAAGGCACTAGGCCCCTCCCTCCCCTAGCTGGCATCTGCTTGTCTTAGGACTCTGAAAGTTACAAAGTTCTACATGACTGAGCCAAGTATTGGAAGTGGGGAGAGGTAGTCTCAAGCCTCAAATTGTTGATGAGGCTTTGTGACATAGGCCGATGAGATGGGGAGTTTTGAAGGGGTTCAGGCTCTGGTCTATAGGAGAAGAGGTATGTTGGCTAGTTTTATGTCAACTTGGCACAAACTATTGTCACTGGGGATGAGGGAGCCCCAGCTGAGAAAATATGTTCATAAGATCTGGCTGTAGGTAAGTCTATAGGCATTTTATAAATTAGTAATTGATGGGGGAGGGCCCAACTCATGGTGGGTGGGGTGGCCCCTAGGCTGGTGGTCCTAGGTTCTTTAAGAAAGCAGGCTGAGGGCTGGAGGGATAGCTCAGCTATTAAAGGCTAGGCTCACAACCAAAAATAAGAAAGCAGGCTGAGGATCAATCTAGTAAGCAGCACTCCTCAATGGCCTCTGCATCAGCTCCTGCCTCCAAGTTCCTGCCCTGCTTGAGTTCGTGTCCTGACCTCCTTCCATGATGAACAGTGATGTGGAAGTGTGAGCCGAATCAACCCTTTCCCCTGTTTGAGCTCGTGTCCTGACTTCCTTCCATGATGAACAGTGATGTGGAAGTGTAAGCCAAATCAACCCTTTCCCCTGTTTGAGCTCGTGTCCTGACTTCCTTCCATGATGAACAGTGATGTGGAAGTGTAAGCCAAATCAACCCTTTCCCCTGTTTGAGTTCGTGTCCTGACTTCCTCAGTGATGAACAGTGATGTGGAAGTGTAAGCCAAATCAACCCTTTCCTCTGCAAGTTGCTTTGGTCATGGCATTTCACTGCAGCAATAGTGACCCTGACTAGGACAAAAGGACAGGAATTTCTTGTCATAGAAGGAGGATTTAAATTTTTTTTTTTTAAAATTTAGCCAGGCAGTGGTGGCACATATCTTTAATCCCAACACTCAAGAGGCAGAGGCAGGCAGATCTCTGTGAGTTCAATGTCAGCCTGGTCTACAGAGTAAGATCCAGGATGGCCAGGCTGTTACACAGAGAAAACCTGTCTGAAAAAAAAAAACCACAAAAACCAGCCAAACAATTATGTATATGAATGTTTTTCTTGCATGAAACGCTTTACATATGTACCTGGTGCCAAGGGAGGCCAGAAGAAGACACCAATTCCCTTGGAACTGGAATTATAAGTGTTTATGAACTATCACATGAGTGCTGGGAATCAGATCCAGGTCCTCTTGAAGAGCAGAGCTCTCATCCATTGAGCCATTTCCCTAGTCTGATGAAAGAATTTAAAAAAAAACTTTCTTGTACCAAATCAGCATTTCTCTATGGGGGCAACACTTTCTGCAGAATTGTATATTAAAAATTGCTTCATTTGTACTAGTCCCTTATATTTGTTACTATCTTATTTCTAGCAGAACCTCAGGATGATTTGATGTTTTTGTCCCCATCCTTGTAAAAACTGCCAGCTTGAGATGAGGTTTTGGGGCTTTTTCTTTACTATGTTAGTCCAGAGAAGTCCTCTGCCTTCTCAGATCAATGGACGTCTGAAAAAGGTATGATTTAAAGATTCAATATTCTTCCCGGCTGTTGTTGTACTGATGTTTGTAGTAACAGGCAGTAGAAACTCCATATTCATGTTGCAAATTGACTTTCAGAAAAGCAATTGTCTTAGGTTCTTATTGCTGTGAAGAGACACCATGACCAAGGCAACTCTTTTTTTTTGTTTTGTTTTGTTTTTCGAGACAGGGTTTCTCTGTGTGGCTTTGCGCCTTTCCTGGAGCTCACTCTGTAGCCCAGGCTGGCCTCGAACTCACAGAGATCTGCCTGCCTCTGCCTCCCGAGTGCTGGGATTAAAGGCGTGCGCCACCACCGCCCGGCTAAGGCAACTCTTATAAATGAAAACATCTAATTGAGGTGCTCTCATACAGTTTCAGAGATTCAGACCATTATCCTCATGGCAGGGAGCATGGTAGCATGCAGGCAGACATGGTACTGGAGCTGAAAATCCTACATCTTGACTCAGAGGCAACAGGAAGTTGAAATGACTGTCACACTGAGAGAAGCTTGAGCAACAGAGACCTCAAAGCCCGCCCCCACAGTGACACACTTCCTCCAACAAGGCCACACCTCCTAAGAGTGCCATTCCCTTTTGGGATAATTTTCTTTCAAACCACCAGAGCAATGTATCTTTCTTTGGAAGTAAAAGGCATGTCTTAAGATTCTAGTTCCCAGATCTAGCTGGAAATTTTCAGAGAAAAGGACAAACAGATGGTGTCTCATGGAGAAACACCCTTCTATGGTGGTCTGAATAAGAATGGCCCCCATAGGGCCAGGCGGTGGTGGCGCACGCCTTTAATCCCAGCACTTGGGAGGCAGAGGCAGGCGGATCTCTGTGAGTTCGAGGCTAGCCTGGTCTACAGAGCGAGTTCCAGGACAAGCTCCAAAGCTATACAGAGAAACTCTGTCTTGGAAAGCTGCTGACCGCCCCCCCCCCCCACACACACAAAAAAAAAAAAAAAAGAAAGAAAGAATAAAGAAAAAAGAAAAAGAAAGAAGAATGACCCCCATAGGCTCATATATTTGAATGCTTGAGAGGGATTAGGAGGTGTGGCTTTATTGGAGGAAGTGTAAGCTTATTAGAGGAAGTTTGTCACTGGGGGTTGGCTTTGGAGTTTTAAAAGTTCAAGCCAAGCCCAGTGTCTCTCTCTTCCTGCTGCCTGTAAATCTGGATGTAGAACTCTCACCAACTCCATATCTCCCTCATGCCACCATGCTTCCTGCCATATGAAAATGGACTACACCTCTGAAACTGTAAGCAAGTCCCAATTAATGCCTTATTTTATGAGTTGCAGTCGTCATGGTGTCTCTTCACAATTATTGAACACTGACTAAGATACTATTCCAAACATGTGTTTCTTACCACTTATCTCATTTTAACTTGTGCCCTGTGTGTTGGCTAATCTTGGGAGTCAACTTGACACACCTGAAAAGAGAGAAATTTGATTAAATAGTTGCCTCCTCCATCTGATTGACCTGTGGTCATGCCTATGAGGCATTTTCTTAATTGCTAATCAGTGTAGGAGAGCTCAGTCCACTAGGAGCAGGGCCATCCCTAGGCATGTGTGCATGGACTGTAAAAGAAACCTAGCTGAGGAAGTCAGAGAGAGCAAGCCATTTAGCAGTATTCCTCCATGGTTTCTGCTTCAGTTCCTGCTCAGCTTTGATTTTGATTACCCTTAGGGTGTCCTAGATATATCTTGGGGATTTATGGACTTGTAGCAACTCCCCTGGAATGAGCATGTTAATTAAAGTTATTTTTGTCTGCTAAATTCACAAATAACTTTTTAAAAAAAGCTGTCACCTGGGTCCTCAAGTTTCTGATCATCCCCTGGGATTTATCAGGTTAACTTGTTAGGGGCTCTTATTATGTTACCAGTCTTTGCAATTAAGCCATCTCACCTTATTATTGATCTAAAAAAAAAATCAATATTGCCAGTTCTCTGAATACATACCAAAAAAAGGTAAAGAGTTATCCAAATAAAATGTAATAGAAATTTGTTGCCCAAGAGTTAGTTTTGTCTAAAACTTCAGGTCTAAGCCAAGCATAGTAGTACACATCTATAACCCAATATCCATGAGGCTGAGGCAGAAAGATTACAGATTCAAAGCTAGTCTGGACTACATGAGACACAGTCTCAAAATGCCATAAGAAAAGAAAAAGATAGGAAGAAGGGAGGAAGGAAGGAAGGGGAGAGAGAGAGAGAGAGAGAGAGAGAGAGAG
>CABHPR010128780.1:24168-39466 GCA_902168415.1 Peromyscus melanophrys
GAGAGAGAGAGAGAGAGAGAGAGAGAGAGAGAGAGAGCGAGCCTTCAAAGCAAACTGGCTAGATCCCCCAGTATCTGAAAGTCAACATTCAGCAACAATCTTGTCGGAAACACAGCTACATTATGAAAGCTAATGTGGGTCTACTTGCTCCTCCACAATCAACACAGACACTAAACAAACAAGTCCTAAAATCTTGCAAGATAGTGGTTTGCTCTCCTCTAGAATACTGTGCCTGATGATGTGTTCTTCATTAGTAAATTCTAAATTCATCTTTTTAGTTTCAAACACTGAATGATAGTTCTCCCCTTGACAAAGCCAGATAAACAGAAGCAAAGACGGCATCAGATGAATGTACAAAGTTGTTGTAGTAGACTAATGTAGAAAAGACCAGTTATTAAATACTGATTGTGATGGCCGTCCTTGGTTGTCAACTTGACTACATCTGGAATTAACTAAAACCTAAACTACTGGGTATACTGTTTGGGAGTGGGGGAGCAGCTTGACCACACAGCTGCCATGACAGGCTTAGAGGCCCAGACACAGCTTCTGGCAGGCAACACCTGGCCCCACCCAGGGAGGCTTGCATCTAAGGGGAAATACCTGATATTCCAAACATTCCCTATATCCCTAGACAAATGTCAACCAATCAGGGTCCTGAACCCTGGAAATCACCTCACCCCAACCTCTGCTAAGATTAAAAACCCCACTATGCCTGGGCTCTGGGCTCTCTGTTCTCACTGCTGCGTGGGACAGAGAGCCCAAGCTCTGAGCTTGAAAATAAAGGCTCTTTGCTTTTACATATGGGATTTGGTCTCCTTGGTGGTCTTTTGGTCTTATGATCTGGGCATAACAATACTTGTGAGGGATTTTTCTTGACTGAATTATTTGAAGTGGGAAGACCCACCCTAAATCTGGATCTCTTGAAGTAGGAAGATCTACCTTAAACCTAGGCTGCATCTTCTGTGTGGCAGCCTATATAAAGGACATAGAAAAAGGAAGCACTTGCTCTTTGCCTGCTTGTTCTCACTCTGGCTGGCAAGTTCATTCCTTCACTGACTGGTATTAGAGACTACTTTTCTGGGAGTCCACTGTATACTGAAGACCAGCGAAGACAGCCAGCCTTGTGGACTGAACAACTACTAGATTCTTGGACTTTCTATCAGGGGACATCTGTTGTTGGAATAGTCAGAACATAACCTGTAAGCCACTCTAATAAATCCCGTGTGTGTGTGTGTGTGTGTGTGTGTGTGTGTGTGTGTGTGTGTTCATTCTATCAGTTCTGTTTCTCTACAGAACCCTAATACACTGATTTATTAATTTATTGATTGATTTATTTAAAGTACTACTTACACTGCTTATTGCCAAACACAACTTCACCTTGCTATTTGGAACAGAATAACCTGGAGGGACTCCAAGACAGGGGGAAAGGAGAAGTAGCTGAAACAATAGGTCATTGCCCTTGGCAACCTGACCACAAAAGTTTACACCTGTCAACTGCAACATATGGTTTTGAAAAGCTCCCAACATTTCAAATCACACTCAGCACCCCTGTCTTCCATGCTCCTACTAGTGTGGCCCATTAAGCAGTGCTTAAACCACTCCACTGCTTTCCTAACCCAAAGTACCAAAGTCCAGGTTCCTCCAAACAAAATCATGGTCAGGCCTATTGCAACAATACCCCAGTCCCCGGTACCATCTTCTGTTTTAGTTAGGGTTTTATTGCTGTGAAGAGACACCATGACCATGGCAACTCTCATAAAGGAAACACTTAATTGAGGGTGGCTCACTTACAGTTTCAGGGGTTCAGTCCATTATCATCATAGCAGGAAGCATGATGGCGAGCAGGCAGACATGGGGCTGGAGCTGAGAGACCTACATCTTGCAGGCAACAGGAAGTGGATTGACTGAGGGAAGCTTGAGAAAAAGAGACCTCAAAGCCTACCGCCCCAGTGACACACTTCCTTCAACAAGACCACACCTGCTCCAATAAAGCCACACCTCCTAATAGTGCTGTTATTTATTAAGCCGCATAATGTTATTCATGAAGCAGTGCTGTTTACCGTGCGAGAAAAGCCACGAGGTAAAACAGAACTCACTATAAGAGTTTATTAGGGGAATGGGAACAGAAGGGATGTGCCTAGGCCTACGGGAAGATTGTGCAGGAAGAGAAGGGAGGGATAGATGGAACCCACTTTTTTATAGGCTCCCCCTGCACATGTGTATATGGGCTTATGTAGCTACTCCATGCATGCACGTAGATTGCGTGATCATGCTGCATGAAAATTATGTGATTACACAGTGCATAGATTATGTGGGACATAAAGCCCTGGGATGACTAAGCCTCTTGCTTGGCTACTGGACAGTCATGTAGCTGGGGGAGTGGCTAGGAATTCTAACAAGTGCCATTCCCTTTAGGGACCATTTTCTTTCAAACCACCACACCTCCCATGGGTTGGGGAGATAGCTCAGTGGGTTAACATGAGAACTTGAGTTCAAATCTCCAGAGCCCACATAAAAGCTGGACACTTAGCACAAGTGCCTATAATCCCAGTACTCCTACTGGGAAATGGGAAGTAGAGACAGGAAAATGCTAGGAAGCTCAGGAACAAGTTATCATGGTTCATGCAGTGGAAAACAACAAAGAGAACCTATCTCCAAGTGGAAGGTGAGGGCCAACTCCAAGGATGATCCTTTGACTGCTACATGTGTGCTGCGGCACATACGTGCCTGTGTTCACACACACACACACACACACACACACACACACGCACAGGATTTCTGTAATTAAATGTGTCCTCTATCTGCTTTGTGCACTATGCCCATATAATTATGATTAAGTTTTATTTATAAATTAGGCACAATAAGATAACATAAAAAATAATAAAATACAATTATGATCATAAACTATAATGGAAAGCTATGGTACTATGGCTCTTGCTCTTGACATCATATAATTGGAAGTAATTTTAAGATCATTTTTCACTCACTCCTTATTCATTTATCCAAAGCTTGTTGAATATTTACTGTGTAGAAATCACTACAGGAGCCTTTAGAGTTCAAAATTTGAACAATACATAATCTCTGCTTTCAAGGAACTTGTACTATGTCTTGACCCCTACCTGAGTCCTTTTACTTTCTCTGATTTATAGAAAAAGTAACAAAAGTGAGTACTAATTGTGCAGTAAAGGAGATTTTTATTTTTGGCCAATAACAGAAATGAGAAATAGTCCCATGAATCAACTTCTCAATCCACTGGAACTGGAGAGGTTATAGACATATAATAAGAGAGATAAAGGAATAGGCTGATAAATGGAAAAAGTGTGCATGGATTTTCTTTTCTTTCTTTTTTTTCCAGGTAGTAGGGAAGTAAGAGGATATTTTATGGAGATTCAAGTGCCCCTTCTTTTCACTCCTTTTCAGTTGGCACCATGTGTCGCAGCATGGGTGTGTGGGTTCACATGGATCCATTGAATGAAGACTCAGAGGCACCTTAAGAATGAATATAGCCTTTTGAGGGGAATCCAGCCTCTAAGGACTGAAGCACTTTCCCTTTGCCCAGGGCATTTTTATTTTTCTCCATATTTACACTTTAGCCAGTTGATTTCCATATGCTCAAAACAACCTGAAAGAAGCTCCCAAAAATACAATGCCAAGTGCAAATTTCTCGATTCATCAGGTACCACAGTTTTCTGGGTGTCCTGAACCAAGTTTTGCATAGGCTTTGTATCCTTGGGAGACTCTCAGACAAGAGTCACTCAGGACAAGAGAAACAAAGGGTAACTGAGAAACAAAAGAGGGATTAGACTAGGTGCTAGGACTTGGAGCCAGGCCAGATGTAGCCTAGTGGGAATTCTCCCACAGTCATGGCTGTTGTCAACGTCATGGTACCAGTCTGTCATTTAGCATGCAAAGGGACTCATAGTGAAGTTAGAGTATCATTCTGGAAGACATCTTATATCCAACCAGTTTCAACTGGTCCATCTAAGGAAGGCCTTCTGAACTTCAGATACTCTGTTTTCAGAGACAAGCAAGATTATAGAGGAAGAGAAGTCCAGCTGGGCCAAATAGATAGAGGGTTTCTGTAAGTTGGAGGTTAGCCAGGAATACATAGAAAACCCTATCTCAAAACAAACAAACAAAAAATAATGAACATTTATGGTTGTTTATATTTTTTCATTTTTTGTTTGTTTGTTTGGGATGCTTATCTTTTTACTAAAATAACCTCTCATTCTTCTTTTAAGAACACAATTTCTTCTCTATCTCAGCACTGAAAAATGGAAAATAACTTACTCACAATTTGCAAAACAGGATGTCTTTCAGCAAGAGCTCTAATCAGACCCTTGTGCTCAGGAAAGATAAAACCACAGCTCTTTTTTTTTTTAACTATAGCCTTGCCTAGCCTATCAAGGAAATTCTGACACTCTTTCCTGCCCCAACCCCAGTCTTCCTTCCTGTCCCTCCTAACAGTCTTGATAACTCCCACCTTAAAAGTATCTGTTGACCAACTCTCTCCCCAAATAAGGTCTACAAAATTCATATACTAGGCTGTAGATGAACCTCCGTTGGTACAGTACTTGTCTAGTGTGCACAGGGCCCTGGGTTCGAGTCCTAGCACCACATAAAATGGAATGAGAGTACAGGCTGGGCATAGTGGTGCACACCTTTAATCCCAACACTGGGGAATCAGAGCAGGGGGATCTCTGTGAGTTTGAAGCCAGCCTGGTCTACACAGCAAGTTCCAGGCCTACCAAGGATACAAAGTGGGACTCTGTCTCAAAACAACAATAAAAGGAATGGTGATACATGCCTGTATTTACAGCTTCTACAGTCAGGAGTTCAAGATCCTTCTCAGCTACAGAAAGAGTTCAATGACCGCCTAGCATACCTGAGATTTCACCTCAGGCAGCTAGAGAGATGGCCCAGGGTTAAGAGCACTGAAAGCTCTTGCAGAGGACCCAGATTAAATTTTCAGCACCCACAGAGTGGCTCACAACTGTCTGTAACTCCAGTTCCAGAAGATCTTTTGCCCTCTTCTAGCTCCTGTGGACACCAGGCATGCATGTGGTGTACAGGCAAAATACCCATATACATGAAAAATAAATAAAGTAATGAATAAATAAATACAGGAAATGGAAAGATGGCTTAGCATTTAAGAATACTTCCTACTCTTGTAGATTTCCTGAGTTCAGTTCCCAGGTCCCAGCAAACATGTTGGGAAGTTCACAACTGCCTGTAACTCTAGCTCCAGAGTATCTGATATCCTCTTCTGGCTTTTTCAGGCACACACACACACATGCACACGCATGCACGCATGCACGCGCACATGCACAAACATGCATATGCACACACAAACGAATAAATAATAAATCTTTTAAAAAATAATTCAATAACTTATAATTAAAATGCTAACACCATTTAGCCCATTTACCAACTTCATTTGATCATTGCTGCCTGCCCCTTCCCCATTTCCTGGCACATTTCCAATAAATTATTCTGATTCCTTGAATGGTGAGATTATAGATGGGAACCACCAAGCTTGGTCCAAATTATCTATTATTTCATTTTTACTTTTTTTAAAAATAGGCTCTTACATAGCTCATACTGGCTCTGAACTTGCTATGTCAGGTCCTGAAAAAACTCAGAACAAATGGCTAACTCTGCACATAATGCATGCTGGCCTCACACAGACTCCATGCTGCTGGCATACTGGCTCCTCAGCACTTCTCTCCCTGCCTCCTACCCTAAACCTCTCCAGCCCAGGGCTTTGCTTTCCTTCCCCCGGATTCTCTTTCCTTTAAAAACCTGGCATTTTGGCCAGCCACTATTGGTCCTCTTGGCCCTCTTTCCTCTCCTCTTCCTCTCTGGATGCCCCACTCCCTTTCCTCTCATGGCCCAGTTCAGTCTGTTGGCCATGTTTAGTCTACTACTTTCTCTCTCTGCTCTAGACTCTTCCAGATGCCTCTGGTTGTACTCTCTCTCATATCTCTAATAAAAACTTCCTTAACCATACCTTGGAGTGGTCATGTCATCATTTCCATTCACTATGTAGCTGAGAATAACATAACTTCTGATCACCCTGGGCTGAGATTACACATGTTTGACACCACACCCAGGATAATTAGTTTTAGAAACATTATGTAGGTCAGAAGATTAGGTAGTAAAATGGTTTGCTTATCTAACACACAAAATCAGTTCTTCCTTTTCCACATCCTTCTTTTTCTTCTTCCTTCTTCTCTTATCTAGTGCTAGTGAATCAAATTCATGGCTTTTTAGAGACTAGGTAAGCATGCTACCACTGAGCTGTATCTCCAGCACTTAGTGTGTTTGAGACAGGGCCTTGCTTTATATTTTACACTGGCCTGAAACCTGAGGTCCTTCTATCTCAGCTCTCTACCCACACCCTGAATGCTGGTATTGAAAATACCCAATGCTCAGTTTGGACTCACAGAAGACTTTTCATATGCAACATTAAATTTAGGAATGGCTTAGGAAATATATGTGGCAGCTTTCTCTTTAAAATTCCTGTTAGTGCAAGTAGAAGTAGACAACATTTCTCTTACACTGCCTTGAGCTTTTTAGCATCTCAGCTTTATAAGGCCACACCAAATCATGAGGTCAGAACATTTATACAAGATGATGATGTCAACCCATTAGCTCATCAAATACAAGGCCAGGATGTTTGCACACAAGATGTTCTATTTAAAAGAGAGATGTAGTAGTACAGGTTTATAATCCCAGCATTGAAAAGGCTGAGGTGGGAGGATTGGTTCAAGTTCTGAGTTACAGGGTTGGTCAGAGCTCAGCTTGGGTTACAGAATGGGACCTTATTTCAAAAACCAGTCAAACAGAAGCTCTTTTAAAATCATGTGGTTAAGGAACAATTATTGAAGGATCCAGAAATATAGGATAAGATAGAAATATAGAAATAACATAAGAATATAGGAATAAGCTTAAGAGACAGAAACTGACAGCCATCAGCTTAGCCAGCAAAAAGGGATTAATCTTTAACTGGTCCTTCTGTGTTTTATAATGGGCAGCTCTGTCAGCAACCCAAATGTTAGTTTTATACTAAAGATTGCCCTCTGTAGCCCTGGGGTTAGCTATTTTTCGATAACCCCCTACCACTCACTACTGAAACCAAAGTTAACTTTTAATGAGTTCTATGTGACAACCTGCTTTGCATTGTTTCATTTTCCCCCCACTATGGGAACTCAGTTACATCAGGAAAAGTTGCAGGTTTGGGCAAACATCAATCTACTGTATCGGGAAGGGCCGTAGGGATATACAAACATCATTTAGCTGAAACCCTCTAAAACCTTGTTAACTGAAAATTGTAAAACCTAAAAGCAATTTGTCTCTAAAAGTTTAACTTCAAAATTATAAAAATTCCTTTGTCCATGCCTAATGCTTTCCCCTTACTATAAAAAGGGGCTCATACCCTCCATTATTGCATGACCCTGGGCCCAACGTTATCAAACATTTTCCCACTCCCTATAGAAATCAATTCAAGTTCTCCCTCTCCTCAACTTTCTTTTAGACAAGGCCTCAATAGGCAACCTTGGCTTGTCTGGAAATGACAATTGTTAACCTGAGAATTGCTAGGAGAAAGACCAAATCCACAGTTGTCTAACTGAAGCAAGCTGTATTTTGGGATGGACCCAGGACTGGCCATTCTGACTGCCTCTCCCTAAGTCAGGATTTTAGAGAGCAGCCCCTGCTGGTCTCCTGAGGTCCCATTTATGGGAGAAAGTGTTTTCAAGGGTAAGAGAGTTGGCTGTTATACATTGTTAGAAAGATACAATGAAGCCAGGCGTTGGTGGCACACACCTTTAATCCCAGCACTCGGGAGGCAGAGCCAGGTGGATCTCTGTGAGTTCGAGGCCAGCCTGGGCTACCAAGTGAGCTCCAGGAAAGGTGCAAAGCTACACAGAGAAACCCTGTCTCGAAAAACCAAAAAACCAAAAAACCAAAAAAAAAAAAAAAAGAAAGAAAGATACAATGAAAGGGAAGGAACAAGGGTAAGGGTTACATCATGTGAATGGGGTCACAAGTTTAGTGTAGGTTGTGTGAAGGCAATACAGACTCCATCTTAGGGGAGGGCCACCATCTTAGACCACCTGCTGTACTCAGTTCCAGGAAGGACCTCAGGAATGTGCCATGACAACTCGAACAGATACAGGGCAGTATCTTCCTGGAGACATTCTGTCTGTGGTTTATGGCCCTTGAAGATATCTAGATAATCCTGCTGAGCAGCCCAGATAATCCTGCTCAGCAAGTTGTGATTCCCCACCAAAAGTATAATCCAATAGTTTCAAATATGGTTTCGTGCCAAAAGTCTATACCAATAGTTTCAAAGAAATCACCTTGCCCCATATCCCTTCTACCTAATCCCAAATTGCCAAGGCATGTAATTCCTGGCCTATGGTTTTTCCCTATAAAAACTCTCTACCCCTGGGCCCACCACTGCCGCATTTCCCTCCATCTGCCTTGCAGTGGCCCAGGTTTGAACATGACAATAAAAGGAATCTTATGTGCTTGTATCGGAAACTGGCTCCTTGGTGGTCACTGGGGGTTTCAAAATGGGCACAACAGTTGAAAAACATGTTTTGCAACTTACATCAAATCTAAGAAACAGGAACTTATTCTCAATCACAAATAGAAATCTTAACTTGCAAGGACTTAACACAGGACAAATAGGAACTTATTCTTTAACTGCAAACAGAAACCTTAACCTGCACAGGTATATTGTTGCTGTTTTGGTCTCACATTATGTCAACTAGGCTGGCTTCGAACTCACAGAGATTAGCCTGCCTCTGCTGTACTAAAGATGTGTGCCTCATTGTGGTGATATTTTATTTGTGCTTTGATAAATAAAGTTTGCCTGGAGATCAGGGGGAAAAGGCCAGCCATTTTAAGTAAACAAAGTGAGGCAGCACATGCCCTTAATCTGATCACTTAGCAGGCAGGGTCTCTGTGTGTTCAAGGCCATACTAGGGAACAGAGCCAAGCGTGGTGACACACACCTTTAATCCCAGTACCAACCATAGAGACCTGGAGGTCTGTACAGGCAGACAGACTGTGACAAGGAAGTGAGGTAGCTTGGCTAAGAGTCAATGAAAAGGCAGAAAAGCAAGGCAATAAAGGTGTGGGTAGACAGGAAGTAACTCACATTGGAAGCTGCAGAGTTGGTGAGGTAAGGTTGGCTGGTGGCTTTCACCCCTATATTTGACTCTGTGTTTTTTATTTAATAAGACCACTTAGAAATTCATCTACACCTCATGCCCTTCTAAAACCCCTTCTCAAGTTAGCTATCTGATCAGCTCTGTGAGTACTGGCTTTCTTCCCCTTGAGTTGGCTGGTTCAGGTTGAGATTCTAATAAATAAGCCTTATCTGTGTTGTTCCGAATATGAGACATGGCCTCATTCCTGTTTCTCCTGTGATAAGATCCCACCATCTAGTATCAGTCCTTTTTTTTTGTTTTTCATTTTTTCCCTTTTATTGAAAATAGATTATTTTCTCATACAATAAATCCTGGTTACAGTTTCTCCTCCCTGTATTCCTCCCAGTTCCTTCCCACCTCCCCTCCCATCCAGATCCACTCCCTTTCTGTTTCTCATTTAAAGAAAGACTTCTAAAAGATAATAATAAAATATAACAAAATAAGCCGGACAGTGGTGGCGCACGCCTTTAATCCCAGCACTTGGGAGGCAGAGGCAGGCAGATATCAGTGAGTTCGAGGCCAGCCTGGTCTACAGAGTGAGTTCCAGGACAGGCTCCAAAGTTACAGAGAAACCCTGTCTCGAAAAATTTAAAAAAAATTATATATATATATATATATATATATACACAATAAAATATAGTAAGATAAAATTAAAACTATCACATTGGAGTTGGATAAGACAAACAGAAGGGAAAAAGCCCAAGAGAAGACACAATAATCAGAGATCCACTGGTTCGAACACTCAGGAATCCCTAAACTGGGAGCTGTAATATATAAGCAGAGGTCCTAGTGCAGACTCATGTAGGCCCTGTGCATTCTACTTCAGTCTCTGTAAGTTCATATGAGATTTGGTCATTTAGAGGATTTTCTTGGTGGCCTCCATCCCCTCTGGTTCTTACACTCTCTCTGCCTCCTCTTCTGCAGGGTTCTCTGAGGCCTGAGGGAAGAGACTTGATAGAAAATTCCCATTTAGGGCCAAATGTTCCAAGGTCTCTCGCACTCTGTATAATTCCTGGATGCAAGTTTCTATATTTGTTCCCATCTGCTGCAGGAGGAAGTTTCTCTGATGATGGCTGAGTAAGGCACTGATCGATTGTTATGCCTATGTCCTGAGTACCCCCCCCCCCCCCCCAGCCAACAAGACCATCAAGGAGCCGACTTCTGATGCAAAAACACAAGGTTTCTTTATTCAAGCCAAGCCTGGGCAGGGACTTCATCCAACACTCCATTACAGCAAATGAAGGAGGAAGCCCCGAGCACTTATTACAAGGTGTGTATATAGGAAAAAGTTTACATGCAGTGGGTTACATATCTTGTCATTCTGGGATTGAATCAGGGAGCTAGGGGTGAGGTAGTTCTTTGGAGTTATTGGTAGAACTATAAACATGAAATTAGTAATGGCTGACGGGTGCAGGGTATCTACAGAGACATAAATTTTTACTCCCTATATTCTGTTTTGCTGTGTCCAGGATATATACATTCAAATTTATTGTTCCAGTTCAGTCACTGGTCAGCTCTGAGTTCACCTACTGGTCAGCTCTGGGTTCACTTGCAGGTCAGATACCTCAAGCTAGGGGCTGACTCTCAGGAGGACTACTGATTTTTCCCCTTCATTATAAGTACAGCAGAATATCATATCATTAGGAGTAATTTTATCACTACTTTATTTTTTTTAGGTCAGTAGTACTTGGTCTCACCCTATGCTATCTAGTCTATGGTTCTTAGTCACCCAAGCAGTGTTGAGTATGGCTCCATCTCATGGAGTAGGTCTTAAGTCAAATCAGATTTTGGTTGATTGCTCCCACAAGTTTTGTGCCATCATTGACCTAGCATATCTTACAGGCAGGACACCATTGAGGATCAAAGTGTCTGTGGCTGGCTTGGTGTTTACCTTTGTCTTTTGATAGAGCGACAGTCAGTCTTAACCCGATGGCACTGTGTCATTGCTTGCCCAGGAAAAAAAACAAAAACAAAAACAAAAAAACACTCTATCTCAGTCATTAATGACACTGCTTTCCATTTTTCCACAGTGATCTAGTTTGTGTGACAATTTATACATGATTCTCCTGTGATGCCTAAAGAACTTAACTTGGTATCAGGCACCACTTCACAGCCATTTTACTTTGTTTTGAAATGCCTATGAGATTCTAGTGGCCTGCAGGTATATGGCTGTGAGATAGGAATAATAAAAATGGTGTTCTCACTATTGTGAGATAATTAACCACTTGCTTTGGCTTCTGGATGAATATTCTCTTTATTGCTGCATAATGGGAATGAGAAACAACTGAAGAGAGTAAAGCAGTTTTCTCTCCCAGCTGTGGATTCCACAGGGCATGAGATAACCATGATGCCTACCTTTGATGTCCATCTCCATAAACCTGTCCTTTAGTCCCTTTTGGCTCTAAGGCTATTGCCCTTCTCCTACCAGTAAGAATAAAATTATGCTGGGTAGTGGTGGTACAGACCTCAGGAGGCAGAGGCTGGTGAATCTCTAAGTTTGAGGCCAGCCTGCTCCACAAAATGAGTTCCAGGACAGCTATGGCTACACAGAGAAACCCTGACTAAAAAAAGAAAGAAAGAAAGAAAGAAAGAAAGAAAGAAAGAAAGAAAGAAAGAAAGAAAGAAAGAAAGGAAGGAAGGAAGGAAGGTAAGAAAAAGAAAAAAAAAGGGATAAATATCATTTAATCTAAATTTGAATTGAGTCTAAGTCTTTGGTCTTTCTGAGTGGATTCAAGTTCACAACATGCAAAATACCATCCTGTACCAAAGACACTCGTACATAGGGAAGAAGGCTCTATGTAGGCACCAGCTCAACTCTTCCAGGTTCAATGAGTTGTGTAGTTCAGCAATGGGATCTTGCCATCAATTTGTGGAGAGCAATCTACATCTTAGCAACAGCCTGAGCTATCTGGGGATTCCCATGGGATCCCTTGGTCAGCAACCCAGTTAGATGTAACCCAGTCCTGATACCAGAAGCTTCATTTGATGTCAAAAAATGGCCAGTTGAGTCTCCCTCACTATGTGGCAATTTCATTTAGATTTAGGAAGCTTCTACTATATTAGGTTGCCATACTACCCCTCAAATGCCTAATTTTACCCCTTAATTTTAGCTGTCTCTCCTCATATTCCTTCTGTCATATCCCTCCCCTCCCCCTTGCCACTTGATCCTCCTATTCCAACCTCTTCCGTTCATCCATAATTATCTGTCCTATTTCCCTTTCCTAATGAGATCTATCTCTACTCTCTAGTCTCTTACTGGAGACTACTAATTCCTACCCTCTGTGGTTCTATGGACTGTAGTAGCTTAGCTACCAGTGAGTTAGCAGCTAATATCCATACATAAGTAAATACATACCATATTTGTCTTTCTGGATCTGGGATACCTCACTCAGGCTAATCTTCTAGTTCCATCTATTTGGAACTAGAAATTTGCCTTGGAAATTTCATGATGCCCCCCCCCCAATACTTCATTGTCAAATGTACCACATTTTCTTTATGCATACAGTAGCAATGAATATGGTTGAGCTAGTGTCTTTGTGGTAGGATGAAGAGTCCTTTGGGCATATGTGGTGATATTTTGTTGTACTCTAATAAATTTGCCTAAAGATCAGAGGACAGAGCCAGTCACTAGATTAAACACAGAGGTCAGGCAGTGGTGGCACACACCTTTAATCCTAGCACTAGGGAGGCAAAGATCCATCTGGACCTCTATGAGTTCAAGGCCACACTGGGCTACATGAGATTGATCTAGTCTAGGCGAGAAGCAGAGCTAGGCAGTAGTGGCACACACCTTTAACCCCAGTATTTGGGAAGCACACATGCCATTAATTCCAGCACTAGGAAGGTTGAAATGGCTGGGTGGAGAAAGGCATATACGGCATGAGGAGATAGGAACTAGACAGGAACTTTTGGCTGAGGACTGAGGCATTCAGTCTGAGGATTTGTGGAGACAGGATCAGCTGAGGAGTTGGGGAGGTAAGAAGTGGCTGTGTCTTGTTTTCTCTGACCTTTCGGCATTTACCCCAATATCTGGCTCCAGATTTTTATTATAAGACTATTTAGGATTCATGCAAGAGGTATATACCTAGGAGTTGTATAGCTAGATCTTGAGGAAAATCTATTCCCATCTTCCTGAGGAATGGCCACACTGATTTCCGTAGTGGCTGTACAAGTTTGCATCCCACCAGCAATCAAAGAGTGTTCTCCTTGCTCCACATCCTCACCAGCATGAGCTGCCACTTGTGTTATTGATCTTGGCCACTCTGACAGGTATAAGATGGAATCTCAAAGTAGTTTTGACTTACATTTTCCTGATGGCTAAGAATGTTAAACACTTTTTTAAAAGTGTTTCTCAGCCATTTGAAATTCCTCTATTGAGAATTCTTTGTTTAGACATGCACTCCATTTTTTTAATTGGATTATTTGTTTGTTTGGGTTTTTTTTGGTATCTAGTTTTTTTAGTTCTTTATATATTTTAGATATTAGCTCTCTATTGGATACATAGTTGCTAAAAATATTTTCCTATTCTGAAGTTTTCTATTTTGTCTGAATGACAGAGTCCTTTACCTTGCAGAAGCTTCTCAGTTTCATGAGGTCTCGTTAATTAATTAATTAATTAATTAATTAATTAATTAATTATTATGCATATAGTGTTCTGCCTGCATGCCAGAAGAGGGCACCAGATCTCATTACAGATGGTTGTGAGCCACCATGTGGTTGCTGGAAATTGAACTCAGGACCTCTGGAAGAGCAGTCAGTGCTCTTAACCACTGAGCCATCTCTCCAGCCCCCATTTATTAATTGTTGATCTTAGTGCCTGTGCTAACAGTATCTTTTAGCTTTTCCTGTGCAAATGATATCAAGGCTATTCCTTACTTTCTCTTTTATCAGGATCTGTGTACCTAGTTTTATGTTACAATCTTTGATCAATTTGAAGTTAAGTTTTGTTTAGGATGATTATATGGATCTATTTGGATTCTTCTACCCGCAACCATCCAGTTATACTAGCACCATTTGTTGGAGATGCTGTTTTTTTTCTCCAGTGTGCATATAAAGAAACCAGAAGTTTCTTTACTAAAGAAAATCGGGTGATCATAGGTATGTGGATGTATGTCTGCGTATGCAATTTGATTTTATTGATTAACTTGTCTGTTTTTGTGTAACTACCATTTTTTTTATTAAAATAATTCTATAGTACAACTTCAGGAAAGGTCATACCTTCAGCAGTTCTTTTATTATTCAGGATTGCTTTAGCTATCCTGTTTGTGTGTGTATATTTCCATATGAAGCTGAGGAGTTGAGAAGTGCCATCTCCAGCATTGGGACATCCAGTGGTTAATCAGTCACCGCCAAATGGCCTGGCTTTTGTCTGGCATTTGGGGCACTCTTTTGTTAATTAGTTGTTACCAGATGGCTATACTTTTAAGTTCCTGGGGCTGGCACCATCATTTCTGGGAGCTTGAAACTGGTCTGGGTCTATCTATATTAAGATATCTTTGTCTAAGCCTCCTTCTTCACCTTAGAGAATAGAGTGAGGGTCTCACACAGGGAGTGCCTGCTAGACTTTGTTGTTTGAGATAGCATGTCCTCGCCAGGCAGTGGTGGTGCACACCTTTAATTCCAGCACTCAGGAGGCAGAGCCAGGCGGATCTCTGTGAGTTCGTGGCCAGCCTAGTCTACAGAGCGAGCTCCAGGACAGGCACCAAAACTACACAGACAAACCCAGTCTCAAACAAACAAACAAACAAACAAACAAACAAACAAACAAACAAACAAACAACAGAGAGAGAGAGAGAGAGAGAGAGAAAGAGAGAGAGAGAGAGCGAGCTTGTCCTCCTAAATGCCAGGTTGGCCTCAAATTCACTTTGTAGTCAATGATGACTTTGAATTCCTGATCATTCCATCTCTTCCTCCCAAGTGGTAGGATTACAGGAGTGTATCACTATGCCCAACACTATCAGTTCTTGATCAAATGAAGCAAGGATACAGAATACAATTTTCTTCCTTGCATACTTTCCTGACTCAGTATGGTGTGTGTGTGTGTGTGTGTGTGTGTGTGTGTGTGTGTGTGTGTGTGT